>JASDQU011403308.1:11489-40987 GCA_032191745.1 Picea mariana
ATAATGTTGACTAAAAACAAGTGTTTTTATTGCACAACAAGCGGATGATCAACCGCGGGAAATGACAGATGCATAGAATGGTGGCACACCACGAAGTGGGGGTTGGCTCCCATAATAGAGATGAAGAGTCTGACAAAAGGAGAGTGGTAGAGGACCCTCCAGATCTAGCTGAGACTGTGATAAGCCTCATGGTCGAACTATAGAGCTGCAAGGCCGACAACGAGAGGTTGATAAAAGAGCAAGAGAAGCAAGTGAAAATTAATGCAGTCTTGCTGCAGAGTTTATCCGACATACAAAGACAATTGCAGCATGGACCTGACACCAGTCACGTGGACCAATGACAGACAAAGAGAAGTCGAAGCCCACCTGGGATATGGAAACATGGTCTTTTAAGTGGCCACACTGGGAGGAGCACCTTGAGAAAGGTCCACCCCAGAGATAAGGGGCAAGTGTTGGACAATTCCTCTAGAAAGGAAACTGGTGACTGGGAGGGATCTTCTAGTAGCAGAACTAGTTCTTATTCCCAAAGAAAACAGAAGAAGCAAAATCATTCCAAAAATCATAATCTCGAATAATTCAAGAAGGCCAAACCACCCTCTTTCAACGGTGAAATAAAGAAGGGAGAGGAAGCGGAGGCCTGGCTGCTTGGACTAAAGAAGTATTTCAGAGTCCATGACTTCTCAGAAAACTTGAAGGCCCGAGTAGCCACTTTCAACTTGAATGGGAAGGCTTCCATTTGGTGGGAAGACCTTAAGAATGTAAAAGGGATTCATGAAGAAGACCTATCTTGGGAATGATTTGAGAAATACTTCAGGAAGAAGTATCTATTAGAAAAGTATTTCAACGAAAAGACTAAATAATTCTATGAACTCAAGCCAGGTCAACTCACCATAGAGGAATATGTCAGCAGATTCCTCAAGTTGCTGAGGTACGTACCCTATATAAAAGAAGAAAATGAAAAGGTGCAACGATTCATCAGTGGACTACCTAAGGATTATCATAACAAGATTGAGTTTGATGAGACAAAGACCCTAGAGGATACTATCCGAAATGCAATATATTGTTATGAATAGCTTGGGCATCAGACAAAACCTCATGAAGGATGGAAGCAGAAGAATAGTTCGGGATTCAAGAAAAAGGGGATTAAATCCCCAAGATTTAAAAACTATAAAAAGGATTCAAGGATGACATTCCCAACCCGAAGTGTACACAAGTAGAATTTCCCCTCCCAGAGTGTAAATAAACCTTTTGGATCTACCCCAGGAAAGATTGATAACCCGAAGAAAGAACCCTTGAAATGTTGGGGTTGTGGATAAGAACATCTACTGAGGGACTGCTCACACCAACAACAGAACAGTCGAAGAATTTACAACATTCAAGAAGATACCACCATTAATGACATGGCCAGGAGCATACCACAAATTTATGTAGCCTTGGATAATAAACAAGCTGACCACCAAGCTTTAGTGGTGGAGATGGAAGGTGTGATCACTAACCATCTAGTGTCTATTCTAATTGACCCTAGTTCAAATTTGAGTTATATAGCCCCTAAGGCTATTGATAAGTGTAAATTACAGCCACATAAACATGCCAAGCAATGGTTGGTACAGTTAGCCACCAGCACCGAAAGAAAAGTAATGGAGGTCATTCCATCTTGCCAATTTACTATGGGTGAATTCCCCACCCAAGCAACCCTTAACATATTACCCCTAGGATCTTATGACCTATTGATTGCTATGGAATGGCTAGCCACATATAAATCTAGACTAGATTGTTACCATAAAAACTTAGTATGTGTAAGTGAAGAAGGAAGAAGGATAACCCTTCAAGGGATCCAAAAACTTGTCTCGGTGAGATGAATATCAGCTCTTCAAATGAGAAAGTATTGTAGAAAAGTATGTTTACTATATGCGATACAGGTGTTGGAATCAGTTAAAGATGACAAACCAAGCCTCAAAAACCACCCCACACTAAGAGAATATAGAGATGTATTTTTGGAAGAGGTATCGGGTCTACCTCCGAGAAGGGACATTGACTTCTTGATAGAACTTGCACCAGGAGTGGTGTCAATGTCTAGGACACCCTACAGGAAGAGCACACCTGAGATAGTTGAGCTTAAACTACAACTAAAATAAATGATGGACAAAGGCTATATCCGGCCCAGCGTGTCTCCATGGGGAGAACCAGTCCTGTTTGTGAAAAATAAATATGGTACCCTCCATCTGTGCATAGATTATAGACAACTCAATAAGGTAACCATAAAGAACAAGTACCCCTTATCTAGGATTGATGACCTGTTCGATCAATTGGGAGGTGCTTCCATCTTCTCAAAGATTAACTTGAGATCTGGATACCATCAAGTCCAAATCAAGGGTGAAGACATCCAGAAAACTGCCTTCAGGATGAGATATCGTCACTATGAGTTTGTAGTAGTGCCATTTGGATTGACCAATTCCCCTTCCACTTTTATGTGCTTGATGAACAATGTGCTCAGCAAATTCCTACACAGATTTGTACTGGTTTTTATTGACGATATATTAATTCACTCCAAGAATAGAGAGGAACATGAGGAACATCTTAGAATTGTGCTTCGAGTGCTAAGAGAACATCATCTCTATGCCAAATTTAGCAAGTGCGACTTTTTTAGAAGCAAATACATTACTTGGGCCTTGTCATATCTATAGAGGGAGTAGTATTAGACCCTGACAAGGTCAGGTCTATCATGGAATGGCCTACCCCAAAGGACGTTTCAGATATCAGATCCTTTATGGGTTTAGCAGGATACTATGGGAGATTTATAAAAGGATTCGCCAAGATTGGTTGTCCAATCACTGCCCTCAAGAAGAAGGGAGTTAAATTCCTTTGGACCCCAAAATGAGAAGAAAGATTTCAGTCCCTAAAACATCTGCTAACCCGCACACCCGTGTTGAAGATCGCCAATCCTAAAGCTGACTTCCTAGTGTGCACATATGCATGTAAGGAAGGGCTCAGAGGAGTCCTTATGCAAGAGGGAAGTGTAGTTTTCTATGAATGCCAAAAATTGAATGAGCATGAAGCCAACTAGGTGACCCATGATCTAGAGCTAGCCGCCATAGTGCATGCCTTGAAAATGTGGAGGCATTACCTCCTAGGAAGGAAATTCATACTCAGGACAAACCACTGTGAATTGCAACATCTGTTTGACCAACCAAAACTCAATGCTAGACAATCTAGGTGGATGGCCCTTCTTAGTGAAATTGATTTTGAAATCAAACATGTTAAAGGAAATGGAAATAAGGTGGCCAATGCCCTTAGTAGAAGTATGAAAACAATTCACCTGGCAATGGTGAGCACCTGCGAGATGAATGTCAAAGAAAGAGTCAGGAATGCACAAGAAACAAACACATTCTTCCAGACCGTGACCTCGTACCTGGAGCAAGAACCCACGGGGATAGAGTATGAAGGCTACCAGATGATAGATGGAGGTTTGCTAACTTACAGAAAAAGATTGTATATTCTAGATTGTGACGACTTGAAGAGGTTCATAATGGATGAACTACATAAAATACCATATATTGGTCACTTGGGATATTAGAGGATGATCACAGCCACTAGGAAACAATTTTATTGGCCTGGGTTAAAGAAAGACATAGCGAACTATTTAGCTAAGTGCCTAGAATTCCAATAGGTTAAATAAGAACATCGACACCAAGCAGGATTATTACAACCTCTACCAATCCCGGAATGGAAATGGGAAACCATTTCCATGGACTTCATCACCGGATTACCAACATTGACCAAATAAAATGACGCCATCATGGTAGTGGTGGATAAATTGAGCAAGTCTGCCCATTTTATCCCCATCAAATCGACTTGCAAGGCAATAGATATCACCATCATATTCATGAAGGAGATATTCAGACTACATGGTATTCCTAAAGAGATCGTGTCTGACAGAGACACGAAATTTACTTCCAACTTTTGGAAATCCTTGATGGTTGATTTGGAGACCAAATTACTGTTTAGCACATCCTATCATGCTCAAACCGATGGATAGATGGAAAGAGTGAACCAAATATTGGAAGACATGATAAGAATGCATGTAATGCATCAACCCAAAAAGTGGGAAGATTACCTACCACTGGTGGAATTCGCCTACAACAACGGCTACCAAGAATCCCTGAAGACGAGTCCTTTCAAAGTTCTCTACGGTAGGCCATGCAACACTCCATTCAGTTGGAGTAATTCTGTAAAAAAAATTACTATTGGACTCGACATGTTGAAAGAAATGGAACAACAAGTGATTCAGATAAAACAAAATCTAAAGGTTACTCAGAATAGACAGAAAAGTTACGCCGACCAAAAGATAACTCAAAGAAAATTCAAGAGGGGTGACCACATATATCTCAGAGTTAGGCCCAGGAAGAGTTCCCTGAGAATGGGAGCTTGTGCAAAGTTGGCACCTCGGTATTGCAGACCCTTTGAAGTTCTAGAAAGAGTGGGACCTGTAGCCTATAGGCTAGCACTTCCTCCCACAGTAAAAACACATAATGCTTTCCATGTTTCATTATTGAAGAAATATGTACACGATTCTAATCATATAATTGACTGGTCTGTGATCCAGGTGGAACCGAAGGGAGAATTCCTGCCAGAACCTCAATGCATACTCGACAGAAAGGAAACCCCACTCAGGAACCGAACCATTGCACAGGTCAAGGTGCAGTGGAAACATTTTGGCCCAGATGAGGCTACATGGGAAATGGAAGATGACATGAAACAGGCATATCCATTTTTGTTTACTTATGTACATACATGTCATATTCATAGATAGAACATCGAGGACGATTTTCCTTTAAGGGGGAGGGAATTGTAACACCCTGTTTCCCCCAATCCGTAAAAATAATTATATTGGCAAAGAACTATGGCAAACTCAAAGATGTGAATGTTTGATTTGACGAACCTTTGTATAAAAGGTCAATGAATGTAAATTATGTTATGATTATGTGTTGCATGACTGTTGGGAGGGGGATGTGCTAAAAGAGACCACGATGGCTAATGAGATGTGGTGGAAGGTACCTGGAATGGTTGTGTTAACTTCCATTGAGATAGTACTGTACTGGTTTTTACTTGCTCAAAGACCAAATAAACTCTTTGACCCTGGAATGGATTTCCTGTCAGATTGGTAAGTGGGGAGGCTCCTCAAGAGTTAATGAGGGGATGGGGGTGAAGCGCCCATCCATAACAGCTCCTAGACCTGACCACGGATGGGGAAATTTGCTCCACACGCAATCTTGCAGAGAAAAGGCAAGAGAGGAAGTGTGGTAAGGGGGAGAGAAGAGAACAGGCTCGACAGGGATCGTGGAAGAGAACCGAGAGAAAATAGGGAAATATAGGGAGTTCTGAATAGAGGAGAAGGAGAGTAACCTTCATCCTTGACTTCCGTTGAGCTAGAAGTAGGAGACTAAATCTCAAGAATCGTGGTCTAGCTCAGGGGTGGATAGTGGTAAATTTGTTTGGAGTCACTGAGCCTACAGTTGGGTGGAAACAAGAACCCCTCTCAGCAGTCGCGACAGACCTAGTGTTTCTGATAAGTGTTTATATCTTGTATCTTGAATTGAATACCCTGGATGCATGCTCATGTTTATATGCTCATAAATGATTTCTGTATTGAAGTGTTTGCCTTGTGTTTTGATCAAAAATAATGGATGCATGCTTATACTCATATGACCATAATCGGTTTAGGTATATAATGAATAATTTTAGAATACGAGTTCATTCCCTTGAGAATTGTTCCATCTACTTGACTCATGCTATGTCCTGGTTTGATTTCCCGAAGGCACCTCCTCCGGGGAAGTTCCCTCGCATTCCAGAGCTGGAGTGAGTTCCTTGAAAAGACTACCATTTTAGTAAACCCATGAGTTTACTTTACCCCTGACACAGAGTTCATAGCTCGACAAATTAGGAAGGATTTTCAGTCAGGTCACCAAGCCTAGGGATAATTACCCAAGAACCCGCTGAAGGATTATGTGATCTGAGTCTGGAAACCTTGTACAAGAGAGAGTAGTTCTCTCAGATTTTCAGCATTTTGGCATTTCGGCACCCGGGAAACCAAAGGGTAAGACCCCTTGTTTTTGTAAGTCACAAAATCGAAGTACTCAAAACCCTGACATGCTTTGTGGATGAGCCGATTTAGCGTGAATAGGTTTCGGCGTTTCGACACTTGGGAAACCAAAGTGTAAGACCCCTCGTTTTCGTAAGTCACGAAACCCCGATACCCGAAACCCCGACGCACTCTATGGACGAGCCAATTTAGCGTGAATAGGTTTTGGCATTTCGACACTCGGGAAACCAAAGGGTAAGACCCCTCATTTTCACAAGTCGCAAAATCTTGGTAACCGAAACCCCGACGCACTCTGTGGATGAGCCAGTTTAGCGTGAATAGGTTTTGGCGTTTGGGCACCCAGGAAACCAAAGGATAAGATGCCTCGTCTTCGCTAATCGTGAAGTCTTGGTACGCAAAACCCCGACGCGCTCTGTGGATGAGCCCTAGGACACCGGACAGGGTCATATGGTAGGAAGGAGGAGCCCCGAAAGAACCTGGACCGCCCATTTTTAGGGATGCGTGATGAAGATCTAAAGCTGCCTAGGTTTGGGAGATTGGGGAAATAGGAATGAAGACCCTGCGAAAATCCCGAAAGGTAGAATGCAGGGATTTAATCCGTGCCATTGATCAAGTCGATTATTAGGACCGTAGATCTGGATGATACTGGGCTTTCGAGTCCCGGGGATTAAAAAGGGAAAGGAGGAATGCTTGCATCGTGATTCCTCGAATCGCGAAACCCCGAAAGAATTTAGAGGATTAGCACCAGGTCATAGGATTGGTCATATGACAAGCGAACCAAAGGAGGAGTTAAGGATCTGTTAGACCCTTTCGGGTTTCGACATTTCGAAAGATAAAGAATAGGGGAACGCTGGCATCACGATTCCTCGAATCGTGAAATCTGGAAGCGTCTTTTTGGTAAGGCCTGTGGTCATAGCCAACGATCACATGGGGGAGGATAAGGGAAGGGAGGGTCAGTGCTAGGCCCCATAGATATTTGGGGATTCTGTTCCTCGAAGAAAAGACAAAAAGAGAAAAAAAATCTTAGTTGCCTTAGTGGGTGTGTGTCACCTAGGACTTCGATAATATGAGTCAATAGCAAAATCATGTGTAGATATGCTAATCTATAATGTCACGGGTTGTTAATAAGTTTTGATTTGAATACCCTAACCATGATATACTATTTTAATGTAGTTTGTCTTTTAAAACTTGGTATGTGGTAATTAAATAAAAATAAAATATAAATGTTAAATTAATATAAGTAATATAATAACAATTTTTATCATATACATATATAGTTGACAAGTGACAAGGTTAGGGTGAATATCACCGAACCAATAATAAAATAGGTATTCGAATTAGTATAAGCATTAGTTTTGTTTAGTAGTTAGTTTTGATTATTCGTGAAATCATTAAGATTGTTACACATTTTTTTTATGTAGTAAATTTGAGAAAGTAAAAATATTGTAGTGGAGATATTATATTTAATATAGAAATGTAGAATTGTATTTATGATTTAATAGAATATTTCACTAAAAAATTATTTTAAAAATAATATATTGTATATTTATTAATTGAATCATTTAGTCAAGTTTATAAATATATTTAATTAATATATTGTATATTAAAAAATTAATCTTGAAAAAGATTTATCTTTATATGTCATTAAACATCACAAGTTCTAAAAAGCACCATCCAAATTAAATGGTTTCTTATAAATAGAATTAAACATAATATGAAAAATTTTACATTTTAAATATTATTATAAATTATTGATATAGTTCATGTTTCATTTAAAAAGAGAGATCATGAATAACAATATTCATTATTAATGTTGATCCTCAACATTTTCATAATACATTTTATAATTCAAACAATATTAAAAAAATTTAAGTAAAATGCCAAAATAATATAAATATAAAATACACATAAAAAAATAATAAAAAAAAAACATAATACCAAATCAACCAATCATATACATGATATGAAAGGACATAATATAACTAAATAATAACATCAAAATAAATATACATATCAAAGATACATTTCAACAATTAATATATATGAAATATACATCACAACCATCAATATACATTTGAGCTACTTATAGATCTAACACTATAGTTAGAAAAATCAATAGTTTTAGTTTTTCTACATTGTAACAAATATCCAAAATCTAAAGAAGTCAGTGAAATCATGTCAATAAAATTAGTAGTTGTTTCAATACGTGATGTAGTAATCACTATGTATCCCTCACCCTCTCGATTTTCATTAGGATACTAATAATATGAAAAACAGTTATTCTCATATCTCACGAAATCATTATGAAAATCCTCACAAGCTCATCATTTTGTTGTAAAACACTTAGTTAAATGGGTTAGACTCCTTATGAGTTGGCTCCTTATCCTCAAGCATGTCTACGATAGGATAGGTGGATGCCCCTCATAAACATGTGAGAAAAATATCTACGAATTAGTCTGAAATAATTAGACAACTTAATAAATCTTCTAATCAATAATATTTGTAGTAAATATGATTAAAAACCATGTAAAAATAATAAAAACATCACAAAAATACAATATTTAACATCTCGGTAATAAATTCTGGTGATATATATTTAGAGATAGATCTCAACATGTAAGAAATCCTAAAAATGAAATTTGGATTTTATTAATTATACAAGTGCTTCACATGTACATTCACTAAGATTTGAACCAATATTGAATTCAGTTGGGTTTGGTATTATAGAAGATTGTATTCACTTGTATTCAATGTAGCTAAAACTTTTAGTCATCATTGTTACTTTGAAAAAGAGAATGAAATATATTATGAAACAAAATGATTGTTATTATTTCTATGTGAAAATTTTCATATTGGAGATTCACCAATATATGATATTAAATAATGTAAAGGTGAAATGAAAGTTTTGTTGTCACTCTACATATGAGATATATATGATATTAAATAATGTAAAGGTGAAATGAAAGTTTTGTTGTCACTCTACATATGAGATATCTAAAGAGAAACATGTTTGGAGCATGAGAAAAATGTGGAGGTCAACCAAAGTCTTCTAATTCTTTTTCAAATTTGAAGAAATTATGGTAAATTTTTCTTATTCTTCCAACAAGTGTTGCTAGTTGTGAAGCGTGATTCTCTAAGTTGAACCATAACAAAAATGATTATAAGTGTAGGCATTGTTTAAGAATCTTAAATGCATTAATGCTTTCATCTCTATAATCATATTAGTAGTTGCATCAAGTAGATTGAAATGCATTTTTAGGAATCTTGGACAAGAGTGAAGTTGCAACAACCTCTTAAGTAGGTTGAGTAAGTTGACAATGACACAATATTTTAATCAATGTTGTAACATCTCGTTTTTTTGTAGTTTGATCTAGGAATTTCGACATTGTGTGATAAATAAAATTGTTTTCAACATGGGTAAAACAAGTTAGAATATATTAAATGAGACTTATATCAAATTTATAATAGACTTTGGATACATAGTAAGCATGATAAAATAGTATTTTTATGTGAAGGAGAGAACAATTTAAAAATATTACTCTATATTTTATTGAATATTAATATTTTTTATATTATCCTCAATTGAATTAAAATTTACAATACCATATGGTACAGGTCGTTCGCTAGATGGGAACAAAGACCCTCGCCCATGTCCTCAAGGAGATGGAACATGGAGTTTCTCTGGCACCCAAGTGTTGGACGAGTTGGGAAAGTGGATGCCTTGGGAATGCGAACGTGACCAGGGGATTGGCCAAGTATGACGCAACAAAGATATTGGGGCACACTGACATGAAGGGCGAACCAAGATTGGGGTGTGATGGTCTACGGGGGCATGATGGTTGACAAGTGCATGGGTTGATTCGGGTGATTGTGTACATGAAGGGGTGCAACAATTCATTTGGGCAATCGAGTCCATGAAGGGAAGAATGATTTGTTTGGACACATGGGTTCAAAAATGAGCATGACACCCCAAAGGACACAATGGTTCACGATGATGAACTTTGGAGTGCTTCTAAGAGAATAAGGGTGCACAACCAAGTAAGGAAAATTTGAATACAAGGAGATCAAGAGGAGATTTTTGGCTATGAGGCATGATTAGATGAAAATGGGTGAGCTCCATTGAGGAAGCAAGTCCCTCCACTTGGAAGGAATTGTGTTGCTATGACGTGGATTTGGTGGATAGAGTTGGGCAACCTTCCTTTGGGATGGTTTTTGGGAAGTCTAGTAACACATGTCCATTGGAGGCATGCATGATATATAACCAAAATCTGTGAAGTCTATGGAAATGTAGAGACACCAAATCCGTAGTTGAGGGAATGTCTAAGGTGCACTGCATAAGGTTGAAAATATGGTTGAAATAGATTTATTGGTGTGGCAAATTTGTGTATGAGTGTCTTGTTGTGGTGAGATGAGTTGTGTGACAGTGCCAAAATGTAAATCGAGTTAGTAGTGCTCTTATTGTACCTTTTTATAACAAAGACTTAGCTGGTTCTTAGGAACAATTTGTGTTGTCCGCACTATTTTTGTGTATGTCTTTGGTTTGTTCCATTGCATTCTCTTGTCTTCTCATGTTCATGGATGTATGATTAAATATGACTAAGCTTTAAACTAGTAAAAATTGTTCAAGTATACAGGAGTTTCACTATAGTACGAGTGTGACTCATCGCTAGCCTATAACAAAGTATGGGTATTCTCTAGGTGAAGAGGCATGGTCCAAATCAAATACCCTTGGTGTTGTGAATCAACCGAGTGAGAAATTTCATAGTGTTGCATGCCCTCTAGTGGTACATAATTGCAATATTCGACAAGGAATACTGTGGGGACATGACATATGGTATCATAGAAGATTCATTGTAGATTTTGATGAAGGGTTGGTGAGCTCCTCACCACTATCTTAATGATAGATGGTATCAGAGTAGATTCATTGAAAATTATGATGAAGGTTGGTGATGTCTTCACCACTATATCAATGATAGATGGTATCAAATACAACTTCTAATGAAGAAAGTTCGGTGGGAGCATTCGTCGATTGGCTAAACCGTTTAGTGGAGTGAATTAGTTCATCATAGAATTTTCATCAGAATTATGGAAGAGATTTGGTTGAAAGTGTAGTGGAATGTTGGTCTGGGTGAACACCTTGTATAGATGAAAAACATAGATTGTGGTCAAAGAAATCACTTAGAAAGGGTGAGTGATCACAAAGCTCATCTCAGAGATCATTGCAGAGCTTTGTTGGTTGTGGAGCCTGATTATATTCCTAATTCAAAGGTTTTTTCTTTTAGATGTGTTTATATGCCATGAATACTTTACACCTTAGAAGACTGTATACCCCTCCACGTGGGAGAGTTACAAGGGGGGCTTGCCCCCCCTGTGGGATCTAGGGGAAATCCTTGTAAACATATATTGTAATTTCATAGTAAATATGGACCGTTCGTTATAAGGTCGCAGAAATAATGGTAGAAGTTATGTTAGGGTTTTTTTCCCTAGAAGGAAACCCTCTTTTATGAAGGAAATGTATTGTGGCTATGTATCATTGCAAATATTATATTTTGAGAGAGGAGGCTGTGAGAGAAAGAAGAGGAAGTTAAAGTGGGTGTGCTATAAGTTGTATCCCTTCATTTGTTGGATAATAAAAAGGAAGGACCCGACAATTTATCCAGTGGACGTATCCCACACTGGGTGAACCACGTATATCTATATCTATATCTCTATTGTATTGTGTATCTTATGTGTTTTATTTTCACATTTTTTATATTTTATTGCTCTGCGATCCTATTTTTCTAACCACTAGTATCAGAGAGAAAGGTAACTCGTAGGAAAAGAGGGTTCGTGGTTTGAGTGGGACCAATAGAGGAAGATGGAAAATTTAGGGTAGATAAATTTAATGACCAAAACTACAAGTTATGGAATATGCAGAGGGAATATTATTTATATTAGAAAGATCTATTCCTACCATTGGGTGGCATAGAAAAGAATCCGACGATCATGAAGGACGAAGAATGGGAAGTTCTTGACAGAAAGTCACTATGAATGATACGTCTAAGCCTGATAACGTCGGTGGATTTCAATATTTCGAAAGAAAAGACAACGAAGGAGATGATGGATGCATTGGAAAAACTGTATGAAAGAACCTCAACGTCCAATAAGGTATTTCTAATGAAGATATTATTTAATATGGAGATGTCATAAGGTGGGTTTGTTGGAGAAAATTTAAATTAATTTAATACGATTACTAATCAACTAAGTTCCGTAAAAGTTGACTTTGATGATGAGGTCAAGGATATTCTAATCTTGTGCTCATTTCCAGAAAGTTGGAAGGACTTGGTCATGGCTATAATTAACTCTGTCTTTGTTTCAAAGACTTTAAAATTTTATGATGTTGTTGGTGTTATCCTTAGCGAGGAAAAGTGACAGAAAAGAACAAGTGAGACATCAGGTAATGTGTTAAACATGGAGAACATGGGAACACAAAAGGACATAGGAAAGGGCTGAGGGAACTGTGGTAATTCTAGGAAGAGTAGATCTGAATCTAGACTGGGAAAGATAGAGTGTTGGAATTGTGGGAAGAAAGGAAATCTGAATAAAGGTTGTAGAGCTCCAAATAAAAAAATAGATGGAAAACAAGAGAAAAATCAGGAAGCAAATGTAACAGGTGATGTGTTACAAGATTCTTTGATTTTTTTTGTCGATAACATTTATAAGTCTTCGGTAGTAGATTTAGGGGCTTCATTTCATGCCACACCCCATAGGAGAAAATTTATAGATTATGTTCAAGGTGATTTTGGATAGGTTCATTTGGGTGATGATGCACCATGCAAAATTGTTATAATGGGAAAGGTAAAAATAAAGCAAAGTAATGGAATCCAATGGTTGTTGAAAGAGGTAAGACATGTTCCATATCTAAGGAAAAATATAATTTCAAAAGGGAAGTTGGAAAGTGAAGGTTGTATATCCATTTTTACAGATAATGTGTGGAAGGTCACCAAAGGATCACTGGTCATAGAAAAAGGAAACAAGGTAGGTAGATTGTCTTTATGTACTTGTAATATTGTATCTTCTATCTTGTTACCTTCTACAAGAGTGGATACAATAATGTGGAATCATAGGCTTGGATACATGACTGAGAAGGACATGCATATTCTTCACAAAATATTTTTTTTTTTCAGATCTTAAACAAATTGATTTGGATTTTTGTGAGCATTGCTTTTATGGAAAACAATCTAGAGTCATATTTCTCAAAGTCAGAAAAGAAAAGAAGAGTGAAAGGTTAGAGCTTGTGCATACATATGTATGGGGACCAATTCAGGTATTATCTCTTCGTGGCTCTCATTATTATGTTACTTTTATTGATGATGCAACTAGAAAAACTTGGGTTTATTGCATTCGACAAAAATATAATGTTTTTTATACTTTTAATAAATGGAAAGATTTGGTTGAGATTGAGACAAGAAAAAGGTTGAAGTGTCTCAAATTAGACAATAGATGTGAATACTGCAACAAGAAGTTTGATGATTACTGTTCATACCATGGGATTCGTAGAGAGAAGAAATTTCGAGGAACACCACAAGAAAATGATGTATCAGAAAGGATGAACAGGACAATCATGTAGCATGCAAGGACTATGAGATGGCATGTTCTTTTTCCCTTACAGTTCTAGGAAGATGTTATAGATATTTTTGTTTACTTAATAAATAAAGGACCTTCAATCTCTTTGGATGGTGGAATTCTAGAGGAGGCATGGATAGGTAAAAAGGTAAACTATTATTTTTTGAAGACATTCGAATGTGAAGCATTTGCCCATATTGATAAAGAAAATAGGACAAAGCTTGAAGAAAAATCCAAGAAGTGTACCTTTATTGGTTAAAGTGTTAATGGTTTTTGTTATCACTTATGGGATTATGAAAATAACAAAATCAATAGGATTAGATATGTCATATTCAATGAGAAGGCCATGTACAAAGATCATTTGCAAGGAAAGAAACAAGAAAAAGAAAAACCAAAATACACGGTTCTTGATGAGATCACTGAAAAAAAACTCCAAAGGTACCATAAAATCAAAATGTACAACAATAGGAAAAATAGGTACCTCAAACTCCTGTAAGTGTTGTTAGAATATATACCAGGTTAAGTAGACTCCCTAAATGATACTCTCCTTCATTATATTATTTATTGTTGACTGGTTCTGGTGAACCAAAATATTATCAAGAGGCAATGCATGTAGACACTAAAAAGAAGTGGGAGTAAGGTATAAAAGAGGAAATGGATTCACTGGAAAATAACGAGACTTGGGATTTGGTTCAGTTGCCTATAGGAAAAAGAGCGTTGATGAATAAATGGGTTTACATGTTGAAGGAAAAAGATGGAGGCAAAAAGCGGTACAGGGATAGAATTGTTGTAAAGGGGTTTGCACAAAAGAAAGATATATTTTGATGAAATATTTTCTCCCGTTGTTAAAATGACTTCAATTAGGACTATTTTAAGTCTTGTGGTAGTAGAATATTTGCAAATTGAATAGTTACAGGTAAAAACAACATTTCTCCATGGGGAGATGGAGGAAGAGATTTATATGCAGCAACAGCCACAGGGGTATGAGGTCAAAGGGAAGGGAAATTTGGTATGCATGTTGAAGAAGAGATTGTATGGCCTAAAGCAAGCTCCAAGGCAATGATATTTGAAGTTTGACATGTTTATGACAGAACAAGGTTATAGTAGATGTCATTTTGATCACTGTGTTTATTCTAAAAGTCTAGAAAATGGAAGTTATGTTATCTTTCTATTGTATGTAGATGACATGCTTGTTGCAGATTCTAATATGTAGGATATAGATGTGCTCAAGAAGAAATTATCTAATTCATTTGTGATGAAGGATATTGGTGTTGCAAATAAAATCCTTAGTATGGAAATAACAAGAGATAGAAAAAATCGCAAATTGACATTGTCTCAGGGTGAGTACATAGAGAAGGTGTTGGAGAGGTTTAGAATGCAGAATGCAAAACTAGTTAGTACACCTTTGACCAAACATTTCAAAATAGCCAAGGAAATGTGTCCCAAGACATAGGAGGAGATATAATACATGTCTAGGGTCCCTTATTCATCAACAATTGGCAACTTGATGTATGTGATGGTTTTCACAAGACCAAATATTGCACGTGCAGTGGGAGTTATGAGTAGGTATATGAACAATCTAGGTAAAGAACATTGGGAGACATTAAAGTGAATTCTTAGTGATTTGAAAGGTACTCCTACTCATGCATAATGTTTTGGAGGTTTCAATTTTTTTTTACAGGGATATGTTGATTTAGATATGGAAGGTGATAAATATAGTAGGAGGAGGACCACAAGGTATGCTTTTACTCTAGGTGGAATAACAGTAAGTTGGATTTCAAAAATGAAAAATATTGTTGCACTTTCAACAATATAAGTAGAGTATGTTGATACTACAGAGGCTAGTAAAGAGAAGGTTTGGTTACAAAACTTTATGGAGGAATTGGGAAAAAGGAAAGAGAATAACATGTTGTATTGTGACAATGAGAGTGCTATTTATCTTGGAAAGAACTCATCCTTTCATTCAAAGACTAAGAATATATAGATAATTTACCATTTCATACGATCCATATTCAAAGATGGACATTTGAAGTTGTAAAACATACACAGTAGCCAAAATCCTCCAGGCATGTTAACAAAGGGAGTAACTAGGGAGAAACTGAGTTCCTGATCAGTTTCAATTGTTCTTCAAGCATGAAGGTGAAGATGAGAAATTTTCCAGGTCTAAGAAGGATCATAGCCCAACAGATAAATCAACGGTGGATTTTTTGAGATCAGTCTCCAAGTGGGAGATTGTTGGTTGTGGAGCTTGATTATTTTCTTCATTCAGAGGTTTTTTTTTTCAGTCATGTTTATACCCCATGAATTGTTTACACCCAGGAAGAATATACACCCCTCCACACGGGGTAGTTGTAGGGGGGGCTTGCCCCCCCTATGGGGTTCGGGGGCGAAGCCCCCAAAGGAACAATTTCCTTGTAAATGTATATTGTAATTTTATAGTAAATCTTGACCATTCGTTATAAGGTCATAGATATGATGGTAGAAGTTATGTTAGGTTTTTTTTCCCTAGAAGGAAACCCTCTTTTATGAGGGAAATGTATTGCAACTATGTATCATTGCGAATATTGTATTCTAAGAGAGGAGACTATGAGAGAAAGAAGAAAAAGTTACAATGGGTCTATTGTAGGTTGTATCCCTTCATTTGCTGGATAATAGAAAATAAGGACTTGGAAATTTCTATGGTGGATGTAGCCAACACTGGGTGAAACACACATATCTATGTGTCTATTTTATTGTGTGTCTTTTGTGTTTTATTTCCGCATTTTTATTTTATTTTATTGCTCTGCAATCTTGTTTTTTTTAGGAAACTTGTCACAGACTTGATTGTAGAGACAGTTTGGGTACATAATTGATTCATTTGATGTGTGATAGAACTCAGTGCCAAACCTGTTGTGAACACCTTTAGAAACAAAGCATAGATTTTGTTGGGTGAACTTAGCACTCGGGCAAGGTAGTTGAACACAATATTTTTCGCATCACTTGTCATATATCTAACCACAAAGGTGATCACAAAATTGAGCATAGAGGGTGATCCCATAAGTGATTGTGAAAGGGAGTAGTTTTGGGTTGCAACAAGATAAAACACTTGGGTGTGTTGGACGATCTGGGGTGAACTAGAGTAGCTTCACAATAGGAAGTTTTTTGGGCACATTTCAATCATGAAGTATTCATGTCATTCATTACCAAGAACAATAGTTGAGTTTATATGGGTTGTTGGATGAGTGGGCTGATCACATCCTTCAAATGAGGTACCTCTTCTTAGATTTACAACAATCAATTAGGAGTAGTATGGATTGACCGTCAAGAGGTGGATGCATGGTTCCTTGAAGTGGATGGAGTTAAGTTGCAGAAATGGAAAGGAATTAGAGACAGGTTTGAGTGGTTGCATTCAAATTTTGGGACTCAGATGGATTTCTTAAGTGGATATATGGACTAAACCTTATATCACAACAAAGTTCTTATAGGTTTTTGGAGCTATATACAATGATTAAGGATAGTTCATGCAAATATTCATTTTCTTGGGAAAGTGAAGGTCTAAGTAAATAGACTTAGAACATGGTTACAATGAAGGATGATGTTGGGAAAATTGTGTTTGTATTTGATTTCTTTCACTCCCTATGTGTTGCAATGAGTTCTTTGAAGGGAATTCAGATGAATTGGTAGTTCAAGTGCAATCAATTTACATGGTGAGAACCAACATAATCAAGAGGGTGAATCAAGTGGTGCAAATTCAAAGAATTCTTTTACCAGTTGGGATGCCAAGCTGATGGGGTGAGCATGCAGAGAGATTAGGGTTACTTGCTTGGATGAGTCATGTTGTGGATGTAGGAATATTTTGATGCATTCATGGAGGTGGATTCAAGAAGATACCTAACTCTTTGCTGAGGCACATTGCATAGGTCGCTATGGTGATGTAGGAAGTAAGGTATGGACTTGATGAGTTGAGAGGGATGGGTAAGGTGCCTTGTTGTTTGGTTCCCTATATAGATTCATTAGTTCATGTGATGACTTGATAGTTATGATGAAAATGCCATTTTTTTAATTCTTGTAGTAGGTCCAAGGTAGTTTCATTTTAAGAGATGGACGGAGTCAAGAAAGAAGTCAACCAAGAATTGTTGGCAGTCAACCTAAATGGGAAGAACACATACCAAGTGAATTGGCTGTTGATTGCTCATATTTTGTATGAGACATTGGATGGGGAAGAGTGCACCTTGGTGAATTGTGGATGATTGTGAAATGACTCAGAGATATAGAGGGGGACATTTGATAGAGTTGGTAGAATTATTGGTGTAAACGTACCCTATGCATGGAAGTTCTTTGAGGTGACTCATTCTAGTTGAATAACTTTGGATGGTTCATTGGGAAGTTTGAGGAGTGTAGGCATGTTGGCCACACTCATCACAAATATTGATTTGTAGAGAGGTGACTTGATGGGAGAAGGTTACGTTAGGACTTGCCTTGATTTTTAGGATTGTTAGGATAGGAAGATTGCATCATGAAGAAATTACTTGGAAATGAGTGTTTCTCTTTATTTGGGAAGGATAGTTGAGGTTGAATCCAAACCATTCCAAGTCATAGAGAGGTGGAAGCAGTAGCATGGGAAGGTGATGGATTAATGAGGAAAATTTGGTTTGGACACATAGTTATTGGTGAAAATATTGGCTAAATATGACATCAGGTGGAAAATGGAGTCAAATTGCCACAAACATCATTGTTTCTATTACGATATATAGAAACTTAGGAGTTAGTTAAGATCTGCAAGGTCTAATGTTTTGTTAGGTAAGAGTGTGTTTCTTAGTGTGTTTCTTTAATATGCATTTGTAGTTAGGAAATCTGATGGTTGCAATATGTTCCCCACATAGAGTGATCTGACGGTTCATATTCTCCTCGATCTTAACCACCATTGATCCGTGGATTAACACCCGATTGGTCAATGATATCTATTTAGAGAGAATGGAGGGTCATTTTCTGATGATCAATTGTGATAAAATATCTTGTAAAATATCACTATAGTCTTTTTCTTTTGCATTAATAAACTGCTCCAAGTGGCTGCGTTGGCTGGGGCCGTGGATGTTTCCCCCGTAGGGGTTTTACCACATCAAAACATCATTTTGTTGATATTTTATATGGTTGTGTGAGTGGTTACTCAATTGTTTCATCCTCTATTGCAATACCTGTATCGTCAAACATGGCATCAAAGCTTTTTTCAAGACCCGCTCATGTTGTAGATCCATATCATGAAGCCGAGTTGTCTCATCTTCATTTTATTTAATTTTTTTACATTTGTGGGATGAGAGGACCGTTCCATTACGTCCAGAGTGCTTTTTTCATTCATGAACGCTTTTTGTTTGACTTGAAAAGGTTTTCATTTTCCCAAAATATGGGCATTTCAACTCTCGAGGTATAAAGCCTGGATACTCCCCTTTTAATTTTTGTGTAGAGTATTATTTCGGTTTTATATTGTTCGTTTCCGGGTTCCTACTCTTTTAGATCTTCATATTCGATTTTCCCCAGGCCCTGTGCGATCTCGGAAAATCAGAAAAAGATCAGAAAGGGTGCATTTTCCGGGTAAGATAATCGAGATCTAACCCTTGTTGTCATCAAGGAGAGAAAATGTTTTCTTGTGTGAAACATGTTTTTTTTAGCACACTCTCCAAGGCCGTCTACCACAAAAACAACAACAACAAAACCCCCAATCCTCTTTCTAAACAATAAAATATGTTTTTTTATCCCATTTGGTTAAAAGTTTCCATATTAAGTAATAGGTCTTGAGCTCAAGTCTCTCTTTTTGTTACATTTTTTGAAAAAGTTCATGCTCCATTATAAAGTGTATTTCACTTCAAGTGTAAAAGTGAATCACTATAAGTAGCTTTAATATTTTAGAGTTATTTATTTTGCATGAAACTTTTCTTTTATAAAGTAACTTCATTGTAAAAGTGATCCCCATTTATTTTTATAAAAGTGGGTCACTTCATCACGTGGTCCTTTGGTTACCATTTATGCATTTTTTTAAAAGGGAATAGCTTTCACATCCAAAGTCCGTTTTCAATGCTGTTTTTTTTAAACTGCCTATTTTTTCGATATATTTCTATCCAGATCCTCAATTTAAGTTTTTAAATCCATATTATGTAGATATTTAATATGGCGTATTGTCCCCGAGGTGTAGAACAGTCGGTGACAGAGTGTGTTGTTAAGGCACTCTATGATGTTAAAGTCACCGGTTTGAAACCTGCATGGAAAAAAACTTCAACCATGTTAAGGGTTGGTGTATCTTAGACTGGGTGTCATCCCTGGGTGATTTTAACATCTCATATTCCCACGAGTCACGGTTTCACATCCATAGGATAATCCCATAGGCCATGGATAAACTAGAAACCAAAAATTAATATATGGATTCTTCAAGTAATCTTTTACTTACTAGCACAAATTAATTCTAATGGAAATCCCATATGTAGTATTTATTAAGAAGTAAAGGCCTGTACCGTATTGCCTTGGGAAAGGAAACATAACCTATTGATGTTGATAATAAAGTCAAATGGGTTAATAGGAATGATGAAGCAGGTGGACTAATTATAATGCCAATCTCTCCTCATTTAAGGTTCCACCTTCAACAAATTGATAAACCCAAAGAAGCTTGGGAAAATATTGAATGTGTATTTGGTAAAAACAATATTATTTGAGCACAACAGTTAGAAAATCAAGTACTGACTTTAAGTCCATGTGATTTTTCTTGCATTGAGACTATTTATTTAAGCTTAATACACTCATAATTTTATGATAAAATGTAAGATAAAGATAGAAGAAGATAATTACATCTACCTTATTCTTTCTAAGATAGGTAGTGCATATTGTTTTTATATACCATTTATGCCATGCAAGAGGATTTAGGAACAACTTATCAAAAACCCACTCTTGAGAACTTGTGTGATTCTTTGATTAGAGAGAAAGATAAGCTTGTACAACTTGGAGTGATCAACAATGCAGGTACTTCCAACAAAACCTTACTGGTCCATCAGAAATATAAACCCAAGAATCCCAAGAAAGAGCATCCTCACCACAACAAAAAACAACATAAGGGTCCCAAAGCCACTGAGACGACTTCTTTTCCTAATGGTGACAAATGATACAAATATAAAAATAATAAGACTAACAAACATTGAAAATTTTATGATAAAGATGGTCATGATGAGTCCAAGTGTTTCAATAAGATGGCATCTTTAGAAGAAGAGATGAAGAAGCATAACATCAATATTGATTCTACTTCTTCTTCTTCTCATGGACATTCACTTTATGCTGTTGGTTTCTCCTTCAATACCACTTCTACATCTTCTTCTAATGAGTGAATTATTGATTTTGGAGAATCTTATCATATGGATAAGGATAGAGACATATTTTCTTCTCTAAATGAATGTAACACCAATAAAATATTTTTTGGTGATGATAGATCTCTTAGTGTTGAAGGATATGAAACAATTCAAGTAGAAAATAGTCATTTCAATGATGTATTATGTTTTCCAAGTCTTTCTTGTAGCCTTCTATCAGTATATAAAATCACTCATTCGTGTGAAGGAAAAACCATAGAGTTTTCACCTCACCAAGTTGTAATCAAGGATCTAAAATATCCTAAGCATGTTATTGCAACTAGAATTTCTCATGATGTTACCAAGTTGTACATGATTGACAACATTGGTTCATCGTCGTTTTCATCATTTTTTGTTGCTCATAGAGATGACTTGAGAAAAATTTGGCATGAGCGGGTTGGTCATCTAAACTATCACTCATTACAACAACTATGTAATCAACATATGGTCACTAGTCTTCCTCATGTTTCATGCAAAGATGGTGTTTTTGTCGGTTGTGTTCTCGACAAGCATCATTGGGACAGTTTTGACAAACATGTCTCTTGGCATGCCTCAGGCCCTTTGCATCTTGTTCACAATGATTTTTGTGGTCCACTTTCTTCTCATTCTTTTTATGGGCGCAAGTATTTTTAACTTTCATTGATGACTTTTCTAGACGTACTTGGGTTTACTTCTTAAAACTTAAGAGAAAATTTTTTGACAAGTTTTCAACCTACAAAGCCCTTGTAGAAAAGAAATTTGGACATCAAATTCAAAGGTTAAGAATAGATAATGGAGGAAAATATGTGAACAATAATTTTATAAGTTATTGCACTACACAGGGAATCCAATTGCAACACATTGTTCCATATACAACACAACAAAATTGTGTTGGTGAGAGAAATAACTGCACATTAAAAGAAATGGTTAATTGTATGATCCAATCTAAGGGATTAAGTCTAAAGTATTGGGATAAATCCATCAACTGTGAAAATTACATAGTAAATCGCACTCCCACAAAGTCTCTTAAAAATATAACACTAGAAGAAGCCTAGAATAAAATTAATTCATATGTAAGTCACTTCCGTGTATTTGGAAGTATAACATGGACTCACATTGCTGATGAGAAAAGGAAAGAATTTCAACCTAAAAGTGAGAAGTGTATATTTGTTGGTTATTCTGAAGATGTCAAAGGTTATATACTTCTTCAACCACATTGTAATGAAATTATTATTAGAAGAGATGTAAAATTTGATGAAAATCTATTGTCCTTCGAACCTAATTCAATGATTGTGTCTTCTTCGGCCTATGAGCCATCTTCGAAATTTGTTCCTTCTTCGACCTGCGATCCATCTTCGGTGTTTTTTCCTTCTTTTATTCCCATTCTGGTTTCTTCTTTAGACGATGAGAATGAGGATGAAAATCCACCTCCGCCTTCTCACCTTCTTCTAGATGAATCCTTTGAACCTGCACTAGCATGGACTCCACTGCTTCCTAGATGGGTCCATTCAACACGAGAAGTAGTTGGTGATCTTGTGGGGGATCCTTCAAATCAACCTCAGACATGTTCACAACTCTAGTGAGCCTCTTCTCTTTTGGCTCAAGTTTCAGATACTCAGGATCTAGAAATATTTGTAGAAGCTTCTGATCATCCAGATTGGGATACAACAATGAATGAAGAGTATCGTTCTTTAATAGAAAATGATACTTGGGATCTTGTACCTCTTCGAAAAGGAAGAAAACTTGTCAGATGTAAATGGGTCTACATAAATAAGTATGTATCAGATGGAAGTGTTTAAAGACACAAGGCTCGGTTAGTTTCCAAAGGATTTTCCCAAGTTGAAGAAATTGACTATAATGAAACCTTTCCCCCTGTAGCCAAAATGAATTCCATATTTCTTGTTCTTTCCCTTACTGCCTCGCATAAATGGGAGCTCTATCAGATAAATGTTAAATCTGATTTCTTGCATTAATAGTTTCAAGAAGAAATCTACATGGAACAACCTCTTGGCTATGTCCATAATGAATCTATCCTTGTTTGTCGCCTTAAGAAATTTCTTTATGGTATTAAGAAAGCTCCTCGAGCTTGGTATGTCAAGATGGATAGATTTTTTATTGACACTAGATTCTCTAGATTCCATTATGATCCTAATGTCTATACCAAGAAAGTTGGAAGACGTCTCATAATCCTTGTCCTTTATGTTGATGACCTTATCCTTACTAGTAGTGACTCAAAACTTTTAAACCATGTGAAAACCCTCCTTAAGAAGAAATTTGAAATGAAAGACTTAGGACTTTTTCACTATTTCTTCGGCCTCCAAGTTTTGCAAACCAATGAAGGAATTTTTATCTCCCAATCTGAGTATGCTTGTGACCTTCTTCGTTGCTTTCACATGGAATATTATAAACGACCCCCTTCTCCCTTCTAGTATGTAGGGAATCTTACTTCTACATGTTCTTCTCCCAAATTTTATGCCACCTTGTACCATCAGTTAGTTGTATCCCCATATAATTGACTCATATTCATCTAGATATTTCCTTTGTTGTTGGTCTTGTTTCCTGGTATATGAAAACAACCGATGAAATCCATTGTAAAGTAGCTAAAATGACACTTCGCTATTGATCTGAAAATGAGAAGGCTTGAGTCTCTTTAAAATTGGAAGTGAAATTTGTATGTGCTTGGGTAATAGGATCAAGTTACAAACACATAACACTCAAATATTTTTAATTAATCATGATAATCATAAATAGTCATAAACAACCATCAAATAAACACATTAATACAACAAAATGATAAAGGATTTCACCCCTCTCTTGGGATACATCTCCTAATCCAACTTCCAATGGATCATTTTCATTAATGCTCAAAGTGTCAAAATTAATGCTTTACAATAGTCATAATGCAAAATAGATGGCTTCAATGGCTCCATAATGTCCAAAAACCCCTACCTGGGATCTTCCTCCACCTATTTTGGCCAAAAAATGAGTTGGCATCACTTCTTTGAAGTTTCTCCCAACTCCTTGTTGTCTCTGCTCACCAAAATGCACTAGTGTGAATTGAACAACCTAGTTTTGGAGTGCATTTCCATGCCAAAACCCATCATCCATGTGCATCTTGCAAATCATGGCATTTTGTCAAACATTTAGGAGGCATAGGTCCTTTCTCGGTGGAGGCCTTAGTCGCATGGCCTCCATGTGGCCATGTCTGAGTGCCAAATCCATACCCCACGCTTGTGAACGGACCATTGGATCCAGCAAAATGGATTGGCCGTTGATTATAGTGTTTGTCAAATGGACTAGTGTAAATACCTGACTAAGGAACCCCGTGTTGAAGGTTGTATGGGAGTTGTGTGACTAAGGGTTGGGGCTAATCCCCAACCCTTTCTCCTCCCATATGAATCCTTATGAAACTTTGACTATTAGTTTAATACTATATGGTTAAGTCACATATGGTAGGCAGGCTAGTAGTGCCACGTCTAGATGCTGGATAGGTCCATCTCATGTGCCAATCACCTGCCACATCATGCTTGACCATGTCACCACTTACCATGTGTCACTATCGTAACCCTGCCACGTGCCAGAATGGTCTGCACAATTAGTAGTAAAAACTGTATGAACTCTATGGACTATACAGTCAACACAATTTTTCCATGTGTGGAAAAGCAGACAAAACACTATATCTCTCGCATGCGATGTCCTTTTGAACCTGTTCAAGTTGCATTGGGATGAAGAGGACGAGGCCTACGTAGGAGTCCATTTCCAAGCAATTATGAGAACTTTTTATTTTTGAGCATATTTTGATCCCCTGGATCACTCCTTCCCATTCATAAGCTTTTGGACCTCCAAAAGACTACTTTCAGTCTATCTGAAGATGAGGGTACAATTCCATCACCTTTCCATCCTCAATCCATTTATCTTTTCTTGGATTTATTCCTTTAATACCATATCAAAGTTATTCCACATTCCCTCGTTTGAAGTTCTCATCCTTCTTTCTAGGATTGTATCTTCATGTACTTCTGAAAGGTATTCTTTCGAGAAATCATTTATGGAAGGAATTTGAACATTCTCTCCTTGATCATCAATCAACAGAGTCTCATACAATCTCAAGTTCTCAACATTAACAACTGCATACATTTTCATATAAGGAGCCAAATCCAAACAGAAGGCATTATTGCCAATCTTTTCAAGAATCTTGAAAGGTCCATATCTAATTAGTATCATTTTTTTAACTTCTCCTTTAATCCTCTCTTTGCTAATATAAAGACAAACTTCATCTCCAACTTGGAAACTGTGATCAACACGATGTTTGTCATGTCTTGTCCTGTACTTGGCTTGGATGTTTTCCAACTATTCTTGTACCATTTGATGCACCAACTGAATATGTTCAATGAAATTATTTTCTCTATCAATGTCATATTTACCATCAATAGAAATATCCTTCCCAAAGATAAAATATAAAGGAGGATTTGGAAAATAATCCAAAAGCTTATGATGCTTGCTGCAATAACCACGAAGAAGATGCACTATTGTTCTATTTCCCACTTTTGTTTGACCATCAGTTTGTGGATTAAAAGTTTTTATCTTTTTTAGATTGGTGTCCATGAGTTCCCATAAGCTTGACAAAAATTTTCCAATAAATCGGGAATCTCGATTAGAAATAATGGTTTTTCTCAACCCAAAATGTACCTAAACATGCTGAAAGAACATTTGTGTTGTTTGTTAAGATGTAACATGCTTATTACAAGACATCAAAATACACATTTTGCTTAAACGATCAACCACAACATAAATATAATCATGATTCTTTTTAGGCATAGGTAGACCTGCTACAAAGTCAATGGAAATGCTTTCCCAAGGATGAGAAGGAACTGGAAATGGAGCATACAAATCCAACTTTCTATTGTTAGGTTTACTTGTAGCACATAAAGAACATCCTCTTACATATCTTGAAACACTTTTATTCATTTTAGGCCAATATCAATACCTTGGAAAATTAGCCAGCATCTGGCCTACACCAAAGTGGCCAACAATAGGATAAGAATGTGCTTCTCTTATGATGTTGACTCTTTCACCCTGTTGAATACATAGCTTACCAAGATGATACAAAATCTTATCATCCACATGCTAACCCAATTCCTCAAATTGGTTAGAATGACACAAAGTTGCATAAACCTCTCTAAAATCAACATCTAAAGCATATTGTTCAACATAGCTCTCATGCATGGTAGAATTATTCTTAAGAATAACTGAAGCACTAACAATAGGCCTAGAAAGGATATCGACAAATTTGTTATAAATTCATTTATTATACCTTATAACCAAGTGGAATTGTTATAAAAAACCCATCCATATGAAGTTTCTTTCTTGTTGTAGCTTTGTTTATGATTGTAAGTATTGAAATGGTTGATGATCTATGTGAATGATAGTTTATTTTCCCAACAAATAATGTTTCCATTTTTTCACACTTTGGACCAATGCATACAATTCCTTATCATAAGTAGGATAGATAATCACAAAACCATTAAAAGTTTTAAAATGAAAACAAATGGGCTTACCATGTTGTAAGAAGAATGCTCTCATTTCATAATTGCTTGCATCTGTTTGGATATCAAATGGATTTCTCAAATTAGGAAGTGCAAGAACTGAAGCTGAACTAATATTCTCCTTCAATGAATCAGAAGATTTTTGTTTTTTGCCTCCCCATTGGAAAACTTGCTTGATTCTTGTCACTTTATGTAATGGAGCTGCAATTTAAGATAAGTTAGCAATAAACTTTCTCCAATATTGGGTTTCTCCCAAAAATATTCTTACCTCTATCACATTGTTGGGCTTGGGCCAATCGAAAATGACTTTGACCTTGGAAGGATCAATTTTAAGTTCTCCTCCTCCAACAATATCTTCCAAGTAAACAAGTGAGGTCTTTCCAAACTCACATTTAGACATATTCAAAAATAATTTTTCTTTCTTTAAGACATCCAAAAATTTCTTTACATGTATAACAACTCTTCACGAGATTTGATAAATATCAAAATGTCATCCAAGTAGAAAATCACACAATCATAAAGAAAAGTCCTTAAAACATCATTCACGACTCTTGTGAATGTACAAGGAGCATTACAAAGCCTAAATGGCATTACCATCCACTCAAACAAACCTTGATTTGTATTTAAAATTGTAATCCACCTGTCTCCTTCAACAATCCTAATTTGATGATATCCACTTCTCAAATCCAACTTAGTAAGATAGTTAACATCTTTCAATTGATCAAGCAAATCATCAATTCTAGGAAGAGGATAACGATACTTTACTATAATATTGTTCAAGGCTCTTAAATCTAAACAAATACAACATCTTCCATATATATTTGGCATTAAAATAGTTGGTGATCCACATGGCAATGTAGTTGGCATGATGATCCCTTTTTCAAGAAACTCTTGGATTTGTTTTTTAATTTCAACATCCTTCATGACTGACATCCTGTACATACCAATGTTTGGAAGATGACAATCTTTTTGCAATTTCATGTCATCTTGGATACCCCTTTTTGGAGGTAATCCTTTTGGTTCCTGAAACATCTCATCATATTGGTTAACAAACTCATATAAATCATATTTCAACTTTGCATCACAACGTTGGAAAGCTTCATTTTCAAAATTGTCTTTAGGTTTGATCATAAAGAGGAAAACATTCTTACTATCATTGACTAATCTCTTCATTTGTCCAGCATTTACATGTGGCAAATTCAACCTCTTTGTATGTGCTCTAACAATGTACTCAACTCCATTTTTAAACAAATGATACTTGTTCTCATGACGATGAAAGATGACTCTCTTATCATATAAATATGGGCTTCCCAATACAATACCACATATATCCAATGGAATAACATCAAGCTCTACCTCATCTATAAAGTTTGCAATGATGGAAAATCTAAGTTTAAACCTTCTTTTCACATGCAATTTGGCATTGTCACATACCCATCCTAGAGGGTATGGTTTAAGATGTGTAGTAGCTTAAAATTTTAATTTCTTGATAGTGTCTTCAGATATGAGGTTTGCTTGAGATCCAATATCAAAAAGAGTATCTATCTTGGTATGATTTGAAATAACCCTTAGTTGGAAAATATCTAATCTTTCTTTTTCATGTTGAGTTTCACTGAGGCTACTACTACTTGAAGAACTAGTACTTGCAATAGAATCCTTACCTGGAAAACCCATGGCTGTAATTTTTCTTTCATCATCCGAATAAGAACCTAGATCATGTTGTGTAGTTGCAGTAGTCTTTGGTTTCCCCTTATGGATGAACTTTTTAAGTCTCATTTCAGGATGAAGTTTCCAACAATTTTCTTCATCATGGCCATCCTTTGAAAAATGTTTACATCAAAGTTTCTCTCCCTCTTTCTTGACTCAAGCATCTTTCTTCAATTTCCTTTGAATTTCCACTGTCCCTTGTCTCCCTTAACAAAAGGCATTTTGCTTCCCTCTTGAGGGTTCATTCCTCCCTCTTGATTCCAAATGTGTTTCTTGTATACAAACTTCATCTATATTTGTAGGGTTAAACATAAGTATTGTGTGCCTCAAGTAGCTATGCAATCCTCCAATTTATTTAGGTAAATTTTCTTGATAAGATAAATGTATATCCAAAATCAAATCTCCTCTTCTAAATTCTTGATTGTATCTTTGAACACTTTTACCTTTATCTTGCCTAAATTTTTTCCAATCAATAATATCTTTTTGCATGTATGCTAATGGATAAAATTGTCTTTTAAGTGCAATAATAAAATCATTCCAAGAGGATAAAATTTTATCATGTTTCTTCATGTCCTATTGAGTTTTGGCTTCCCACCAAATGAGTGTTGCACTTTCCAATCTCAAAGAAGCAAGATTAATATTAAATTCATCATATTTGATTCTTTGTATCCTATAATACACTTCAATCTGGTGAATCTAGTTATCCAATTTGTCATCATTTACCTCTCCATTGTACATAGGAAATTCTAACTTAATATCAATCTTAAGCAAAGGAGTTTGTAAGGGAATTTTGCCATATTCTTTTGGAGAATTTGGAGGTGTTTGTGAAATGGTAGAAGAGGTGGAAGATGGAGGTGAAGGAGGTGGAGTATCACCATTCCCTCCATTTCCTTTTGGAGTTTTGTCACCACTATATTCATTTCCTTTTGGAGGATTTGAGCTTTCAAATTTTCACCTTGCAACCTTGAATTTATTTCTTCAAATAAAACATTCACCATTTTTGTCATATCATAGATATCGTTTTTGAAAGTTTCACCCTCTGAAGTAAGAGATTGATGACTCTCCTCATGAGCCCTACTTGGTGAATATATCCTTGAAGCTTGATGTGGTTGTGTAGTTTTCCTTCTTGAAAGCTGAGTACTTGTCTCTACAAGCTGACCTTCTCCTCTTGTGAGCTTCAACCTCGTAAGCATCAGAAAAAAA
>JASDQU011403309.1:13423-24377 GCA_032191745.1 Picea mariana
CTCCTCTCAGCTGCACGCCATACACAATCTGAAATGGGCTTCTGCCTGTGCTCCGATTCACTGAATCGTTATATGCAAACTCTGCCTATGGCAATATGCTATCCCAGCTGCTATGGTGCTTTGTCGCCAAGCTTTACAACAAGTCTCCTAGACTTCTGTTCACCACTTCCATTTGTCCATCCGTCTGAAGATGATAAGCAAAACTAAACATCAAATTAGTTCCTAGCTTCTTCCAGAGTGTCCTCCAGAAATGCCCTATGAATTTTGTGTCTCTGTTCAAAACTATGCTTTTCGGCAATCCATGAAGTCGAACAACCTCCTTGAAAAACAGATTTGCGATGTGAGTCGCATCGCTGGTTTTCTAGCATGGGATGAAATGTGCCATCTTGGAAAACCTATCCACTACCACAAAGATTCAATCAACACCTCTTTGCGTCTTTGGCAGTCCCAATATGAAATCCATGCTGATCACCTCCCACGGCCTCTCTGGTATGGGAAATGGCTGATAAAACCCTGCATTCTGCTTTCTCCCCTTTGAATGCTGGCAAACTCTACATCTGTCAACGAACCTCTTGACATCAACTCGCATCCCTAGACAAAAATATGACTCATTCAATTTCGTGAATGTTTTGTCATGGCCAAAATGTCCTGTTAATCCAACACTATGTTTTTCCTTTAGCAAGTTCTCCCTCATGGAGCAATTTGGAATACACAGTTGATTGCCTCTGAATAGCGATCCTTCCTGGATCATATAGTCTATCCAAGGGCTTCTGTATTTGAGAACTGGATTCTCAGTTGCTTCATACGCCTCTACAAAATCTGCATCTACTGCATACATGTCCCTGAGATCATCAAAACCCAATGTTTTAACTTTGAACTCCTGCATCAGCAAACATTTCTTGCTCAAAGCATCAACCACTTTGTTAGTAGTACCCGAAATGTGTTTAATCACAAATGTGAAATTCAGCATATAATCTACCCATTTTGCATGTTTCTGATTCAACTTCTCTTGTTGAGTCACAAACTGTAATGCATGATTGTCACTGTACAATACAAATTCTTTCGGGATCAAGTAATGCCTCCATTTCTTCAACGCTTGTATGATAGCATAAAACTCCTTATCATACGTGGAGTATTTCAATTTTGCCTCATTCAGCTTCTCGCTGAAATATGCAATTGGTCTATCCTTCTAACTCAAGACCGCTCCTATGGCAAACCTGCTTGCATCACATTTCACCTGAAATGTCTTCAGGAAATCCAGCAACACCAACACTGGTTGTTCCGTAATATTTTGCTTCAACAGATTGAAGCTCTTCTCTGCCTCTACTATCCAGTGAAAAGTTTTATGCCTCTTCTTTACTGTATCCATCATTGCTGCACTAATCCCATTGAAATTCCTGATGAACTTCTGATATAAACTAGCCAAACCATGAAAACTTCTCACCTCGAAAATATTTCTCGGTGATGGCCAATTCTTGATCACTTCTCCCTTATCCGGATCCATCCTTAATTAATTCGCTAAAACAAAAAAACCCAGATAAATGAGCTATGTTTTCATGAATGAAGATTTCTTCATATTTATCAACAGGTTCTCCTACTATGGCTTCTTCATCACAATGGTCAAATGCTTCAGATGTTCTGCCTTGGTCTTGCTGAAAATCAGTATATCATCCAGATATACGATGAAAAATTTCCTGATGAAATCCTTCAGGACTTCATTCATTAGCCTCATAAAGGTACTCGACGTGTTCTTCAAGCCAAACGGCATGACCAACCATTCATACAAACCTTCGTTTGTCTTGAACGCTGTTTTCCACTCATCACCTTCTCTCATGCGAAAAATACTTCACCCCGCTCAAGCAATCCATCAGGTCATCCATTCTCGGCAATGGAAATCTGTACCTAATGGTTATCTTGTTTATTTCCCTCGAGTCGGTACACATTCTCCAAAATCCATCCTTCTTTGGACTGAGTACTATTGGAACAACACATGGGCTCAGGCTTTCCCTGACCAATCCTTTGTCCAATAACTCTTGGACCTACCTTTTAACCTCTTCATTTTCTTGTGGTGTCAACCTGTACGCAACTTTGTTTGGCAAACTAGCCCCTGGTATGAGGTCTATATGATGACTCACACTCCTCATTGGTGGCAACGAATGAGGTAATTCATCCACCACGATATCAGCGAACTCTTCCAACAGTTCCTGAATCTCATCTGGTAGATCATCCACTCTTGTGCTAGTCAGAATAATCCTTGGCTTTCTGACCACAAAGAACTGTGGATCTTCTTTCTTCTTCACCTCTGTAAGAAGTTCCTTCCCACTCATGAGAAGTACTGTGTTGCTTACTTCTAGCTTCACCTCCTTATCCTTTATTGGAAGCAACATATGGGTTCTCCCATTCTTCTCCAGAGTATATGTATTCATTCTCCCATCATGAATCACATTTCTATCATATTGCCATGGTCTACCCAACAATAAATGACACACATCCATGGGAATGAGATCACAAAAAATCTTATCATTATACCCTCCTATCTTGAATTCAACTAAACACTATTTAGTGACACAAACCTGGTGTCCCTTCTGTAGCCATGAAACTTTGTATGGACTCGGGTGATTGGTTGTCTCCAGTTCCAACTTCTCAACCATATCGGTTGAAACGAGATTATCCGTGCTACCACTATCAACAATAACCTTGCACACCTTGTCCTTGGTCTTGCAAGTTGTCCTGAAAAGTCTGGTCCTTTGGACTAAACTTTCTACCTCCTTCTTGGGTGTCAAAAGGACTTTACGCATCGCAAGTGATCTTCTGCCTTCTGCACCTTTGGCCTCAACATCTCGCTTCTGCGCTTTGGTGATGTGAGCTTCTCCAATGTCCTTCTTTTTCTCTGGACACTCGAACGACCTGTGCCCATTTTTCCCATATGTGAAACATGTGATGACTCCACCTCTTCCTCTTCCTCTACCTCTGGTACGAGGAAAAGTGTTTCCGTCAGCATAATCTCCCCTCTGTTCATTATGCTGCCCTCTCTGTTCAATGTATGGCCCTCTCTATGAGGTTCCACCTCTCTCTACTTTACCCTGAGGTTTCTTCCATTCCTCCTTGGGCTTTTGGTACTTGTCCTGGGCAACTGACTTGCCTCTGAGCTGGCTCCTGCCTCGGCCTCACTGTCCTTGCTTATGGATCAACTTCTCTTCAGCTTTCAGAGCCATCTGATAAGAATCCTCCACAGTCTGAATGGTTTCCATACTCAATTCATCCTAAATGTCGTATCTCAAACCATTCAGATATCTAGAAACCTTCTCATCATCGCTCTCCCAATGACCTGCCCTGATGTTCAGTCGATAGAATTCCTCCGTATATTCTTTCATTGTCATCAGCTTCTATCTCAGGTTCTGCATCCTCCTAAATAGAGTAATTTGATAGTCTCTTGGGATGAACTTTTCCTTCAGCTTTGCAATCATTCGATCCCAACTCTTGATCTTCTACTTGGCTTTGCATCGTCTATCTGCTTGTAGCTCATCCCACCATAATGATGCATGTCCTTTTAAGCATGTGACAACATGTTTGACCTTATTATCCTCTTCGATATCCTCATAATCGAAGTAGGTGTCAAGAGCTCTAATCCAATCCAGAAGTTATTCTGCATCTAGATTTCCCTCATAAACTGGAAGGTCCATCTTCAGCTTTGCACCCATCCTGGCAATAGCTTTGATTAGCCTCTCATTCACTGCATCTTCGGCTACAAATTCCTCCTCTCGTTCAGCTTTAGCTTCACTCTCGGAATCACTGAGATCCCCTGCACTAACTGTGCATCTTTGCGCTATCTCCATGTCCTCAATTCTCGCTCGGAGATCACGCATTTGCCTTTCCATTTCTGGATTTACTACCTGCCTGCCTCTTCTTCTCACCTCCCTATCCTCTAGGTCAGGTGATTTCCTTTCTCTCCTCGGCAACATGGTGAATTCTTCTTCTTCTCTGCTACAGAAAGTAAAGAGTCTTCCTCGACTCTAATACCAAACCTGACGCAGCCGCACTCCTCGGAGCACGTCCGCTCCCCTCAGGATCTTATTCCACTTACGGCCCGAAGAACTCAAATGTTCCTCTAATTCCCTATCGGGAAAATTTCACCCATAGATTGTCTTCATGTGATCCCCCTTTCTTTACTATCAGAGGATCGGAACTCGCGGCTTCGCAAGTTCACTGTCGCTCACTAGGCTCTCGAATCCTCGAGACCCTATGGCCAGTCAACGCTGACTTCTCCCTTTCCTTTATTGGGAATTTCCTTATCGCGGTTTCACCACTCGCGATACTGAGCACTTTGATTTACTGACTCCCGATACTCAATGTGCCGAAACTTCGACGCACACACGCGAGTTGACTTTTCCACCTCCCGTCACTTCTATCAGGGTATCGGACTTCACGGGATCATGAATCCTGATGTCAACGGATTCGTAACTTGCCTTTTCCCGATCCCCAATACTGTGCTCCCTGTCCTTCACTAGCTCGTGCTGTGGCCCACATGACTCTCCTGTCGGGGTATCGCGGATTGCGATTCCAAACTGTAAGAGTTTCCTGCCTTCGAAATCTCCGATGCTCCGAACCCTGACTCCTCCAAATCTCCTGACACACGTCCCTACTGATGGACGATTCTGGGCTCATCGGGATATCACAAATCGCGATATCACAATTCTTGTTGCAATAATTTGGAGGCTTGACCTACGAAACCCCGATATGAGATACACGCGTAGATCCAATGGTCCTTATGACTCGGATCGACGGCTCTGCCCCCTCCTGAGCTCCGAACCTCTTCCACACTTACACTGTAACCTCCCTGCACCTTCATAAGATCCAACAGCCCATGGAACTTCGCAAAATCTCCTCAAAGGATTTTGGTCGTCCGTTCTTCCCTTCATAAATCCATGGGATGACTAAATGTCTCCTCACAAGACTTGCTCGCCTACTCGCCAACCTGCGACGCCCTTGCAACTTCAAGTCAAACTTGTCTACGCTATTCTTCAACAACTCAGAGGCCTATCCTTCCTGAGATTTCCACAGTTACTCAGTCTCTTAGAAAGAGGGAACTCTTTTCACGCACTCCTTGTGGCGACCCTTCAACCTCGACTGAAAGGTTGAAGCCTTTCGACTTTGTGCACTCCTGCAGCAACAGTCTTTAGTACTTCACTCAGGTTCGCAACCCTAAGACTTTTACCTGGCCTGCGCACTCCTTGCATGACACTGTGCCTAACTACACCTTCGAGAGAATGAGAACAAAAGCTATCTCTAATTGAACCCTTCTTTCAACGCACTCCTTGCGGACAATTCGACTGCACTCCTTGCAGGCATCCTCTAGTTCAATTAGAGAAACAATTGAAACTCATTCCATCTCCCTCTCAGACTTCAATTCAACCATGAAATTACATACATAGCATATAAAAGCAAATGTATGATAGGAAACAAACATTCATGAGTATAACGTCAACACACAGAGAAACAACACAAACCATGAATTTGAATCAAAGCTTTCTTCTATTAATTCAAATGCCTGTACATGGGTGTTCTTCATACAGTTCTCTGCTTTCTCTTCCTGTTCCTCCAGAATAATTCTTGCTCAAGCTCAAGCTAATGTTACAATGATACATGAGGGTGTCTATATCTGTTTTCCCTCTTGGACTCTAAAGCTATCAAATCTAAAATTAATTCCTATCTACCAACATTAACTATATCAAATGCTGACTATCTACCTAAGGATGAGAGCTTAAATGCTCAAGGTCCATTTACAATGTACAAAGGTGCCTCTTCTTAAATGACTCATTTAAGATTCGCACAAGAGTCCCAAAGCATTTTCAAAATTTGTGCTGGCTTGTCCAGCTGTCCTTCGCTTCCGCGCTGGCTTGCTTGATGTGTTGGTGATGCTCCTACATCAATTAATCATCATTGTCATATTGTAACCCCATTCAAAGATGGATACAGAAAGCCTATGGATGCACATGCCAATTTTGGCATGATTTTGTTGCTCTTTCCTATGTTTGGTCATGATTACTTGGTACTTGACATATTCATTTTTCGGTTTATAACCAAGCACAAGGGTATAAATTGTGACCTCAATGAGATTCTAGGATGGCTTCACTGGTTGCATGATTATACCTAGAGTATATGTTTTCCTATAGAGTTAAATTAGGGTAGTTGTAGGTCATGTTGTGTGTCTATTTTCATGCATCTTGATTGTAATTTATCATTTCTTGAACATATTAATTTTAGTCCATGTTGTGTGGCCACTTACTTGTAATAGGGGGGATGACCAGTTTGAAAACATAGCTAGCTTATCTCCTTAGATTTAGGGTTGGACAAAATTGAAATGGGTAGGATTCTTGAGAACCTCCCTTCATTCATAAGGGAAACTAATGAAGTCAAAAGGGAGAATATATAGTGGTTCACCAAAAAATGGAGGAAATAATCATATAGATTATTTTAAACCAATAACTTATCTCCTTTCTCTACATCACATTCATTATAGGGATGAACTCTTTGCATGTGGTTCGACACTTGAAACAATATAAAAAAGGAATACCTCTAATATATGACCTTATAAGGGAGATAATGAACTTATCTCATTGGGTAGAGTGGATTGTTCTTGACTAACTACACCCCCATTTCAAGTAAGGGTATGCACTTATCTCCCTAGTCGATCAATATATATCTATCTCTAAATCAAATTCAAGTAGTTTTATGTCGGAATAAAGTCAATAGGAAATAAATGGATGTATGTACCCAGTAAGAAATGATTCAATGTATGATCCTAGTAAGCATAGTTAATGGTATCCCCCAATAAATGCTTTCCTCCAAACCCAATTCAACTGGAATCTCTTTGTATCATAGAAGAGTAAATGCTTAATCTTGGTTATGATGTTTTATGTTGAAGCATAAAAGTATATATAAGAGTTCCAAGTATAGTGAGAGCTCCAAAAACACACTTGGCTTGTAATGTACCTAGGTCCTGTTGTCACAAAATCATCACTGTTGTAACAATATATATACATAGGTTTTTTGAGTGTTGACTTTCGTCAAACACTTAGGTTATAGGTGTCCTTTCACTGGTAAAACTCCCAATTTGTTGCTATGATATTTTTATTGTTTTATGAAGTTTTATGGGTGGGTTATGTATGACTTATTTGTTCCAAAAAGAAATCCCTTTTACATAGAAAAGGCATGCAACAACAAGCATAAAACCCGAAACACACAACTAATCTAATCGAGGAAACACAACATAGATTTATTTAATATTGTAAGAAAACAAAGTACAATTAAAATATCAACAACAAGTACATAATAAGACAATGGAGAACCTGATATAAGTTGTTGTAAGTTTGTTCTGTAAAATATGGGCAATATTATGCATGGACAAGAAAAACTGAGTGAAGCATATTCATTGATGATGGTACATGTCTGTAAGCAAGTAAGTCAACCCATCAAACACATAAATAGCAACCCCAATATAGAGAGATAGTATTGTAGGCAGTGATAGCTTGTATTTGGCCTCTTTGCCACTGTAACTCACCCCCCAAAAATACTGAATGAATCCCCCAATAATAAATGTTCTTCTCATAGAATATTCGACCCATTTTTTGAATAAATCGACCCAATAATGAGGTAATGTCTCCCAAAGACCAACTCAGCTAGAGAAACAAACAAAAATTGACCTACAATGAATATAACTCTTCCCAGAAGTGATAAAACTCTGTCTCCACAACCAACTCACATTTTAGTGGTCCATAACTCGACTTCTCAATAAGGAATAGTTCCTTCTCTCTCAAAGGTACCTCACCACAAGCAAATTGACCCAAAAATCAAGAAATGCAGCCCACTAGCCTAGCTCACCTTCCTTCAGCCCAAAATCGATCTCCTTAAGGGGATTCGACCCACACAAGATCAATACTTAATTACCGACAAGAACAACCTAGTTATAATTGAACAAACTCGAACACTGTCAAGAAATATCGACCACAAGAAGATCAAATCTACCAAAATGAAGCACAATAAGAAGATCTGGATGATCTCCTCTAAATGACTAACTAGGGTGGATGGTMTCASCACYGAAGCCAATCCCTGCTAATTCCTCCTAGGGTTTTCATCACAATAGATCCAAAACCACAATGAGCTCTCTCAATGAGAAATTAGAATTTGTCATTGCAATAATGAGAGAGGGCGCCCTMTTTTTCCMCTTTTATTCATTCRTTGACCCCTTTTTCAACCTTTTTACCTTTTAATCAATTTAAGTGAATTTTCACATTCCCCATAGTCACTTAGGTGAATTTTTCCACTTTACTCAATGTCACCTTTAATTTTTAATTAAGTGCCCCTATGGTGACATCAATAATTAATTCCCTTTTGAATTCCCTGACTATGGAACATGTGAATTACTTATGCCACTTCATCAATTCATCTAGAAGACACATTTGGAAAGGGACATTAAATTCTTCCCTTCCAGAGATTGATTTTCCTCAAGCAACTGCAAATTTGGATGCTGTAAGATTTGATCACCCTCCCATGTGGAATCCTCTACTAGTGAGTCCTGCCATATGATGAGGTATTCTTGAATCACGCCCTTGCACTATTTCCTCTCTCAAACCTCCAATACCTCCTCAGGGACTAGTACTAACTTACCCTCCTCATCCAACGGAGGTAGTTATACCACAATGGTGACCTATTATCCCCATGCATTTTTGAGACATGATACGTGAAACACATGTATTTTTCTTCCCTACAAAAACTCTAGTTCATAAGCCATTTTTACAACTCTTTGAACCACCCTGTAAGGCCCATAAAAATGTGGATTAATATTTTCTACTTTGTGCTTCTTTAGTGAAAATTGTCTGTATGGATGTAGCCTCAAGAAAAACAAGTCTCCCACTCGAAAGTGCACTCGACCATGTGCCTTCCTCCATATAGATTTTGTTGATTTTGGGTCGTTTGTAAGTTTTCCTTGAGAGCCTTGAGTATGTCCTAGCTCTCTTGGATCTAATCCTTGGATTTGAAAGCCCTACTTTCCCCAAATTCCAAGTCAAAAAAAGAAGGAGCGTCATACCCGTACAATTCTCTGAATGGTGTCATTCCATTTAACATGTGATGAGTGGTGTTGTAGCAGTGTTATTCCAGATGCAACCTGTTATCAATCCAAGAGTCACTCCTAGAATGCAAATTAGAGTAATCTTGGTAACATAGAAATGAAAATGGATTAAAATAGTTTTAATAGGTGAATCAACAAGAGAAGAGTAAAAAGGAGGGCATTAGACTACTGCAAATACATTCCATTGGGCATGGAGTCATAACATCCTACAGATCAAATGCAACCAAGCTTCCTACCAGACAAAAGGATTATGCGAGGATGGATACAAGAATATAAGGTAAACAAAGAGAAGAATAACCACATAACAAAGATCCTTTCTGTAATATAGATTAAAGAGTGATTGAACAATAAATTGTGATAAACAAGCAATTACCACAAATCCTTTGCAGCTCATGAATTCATTAACCAAAGGAAGCTTTTGATCTTCAAAATCTGTAAATATTATTCAAGCAAGATGACAAGATAGAATGATAACAAAGAACACAAAGTCTGATAAGAAACTCTCATGAATCTTTAATGGCATAAATGCTAATTACAACAGGCCCTCAGGCTTACAATTGAGCAAATAAACTGCTCCTCTAGCTCTCTCCCCTCTTGGATCATGAATCCAACCCTTTTCCTCAAGAGATCTCCTTCCTTAAATAGAAAACAACATCCAAATAACCTTAGGAGGTCTAATCCCATCTCCTTCATTGGATTCTAAGCCTTGGAGATAGGTGGAAACAATCAAAGAGACAAAAATCCAACAAACTGCTAATTTTCAGGAATTTGTTGGAAGTCATTAATAAAATGTCTCCACCTCATTGCATGAGGCATTTTCTGGAGATAAATCTTAGGTGCAGGTTTCCCTTGACATATAAATGATCCTCTAGAATCCATTCGAACCCTCCTTGACATGTGGCAACCTCCCAACAAGGCGAATATCAAAACCATGACCGCTACAGAAAATTAGGTAGCACCGTTGTAAAATAGTAGGTAGCACCACTTCTATGTCTAATATCTCTCAAATCATAACACATTTTGAAATGAGAGAGATTTTTGTTATTTGGCATGCTATGACCAAAAACCTCTTCCAGTTTTCAAAACTACCTTCTCAATTGTTCATAATCCAAGTTTCAAGTTAGTGACTCAAAAATGGTAAAATAATTTTGCACAATTTGTTTTCTGCAAGAATTTAGGTAGCAAATTTAGGTAGCGCCCGCCTATGTGTATACATGAGATTGGGTAGCAAAAATCCATGAGTGATTTTGATTTTTGGAACCTTGTGAGAGTTTTGTCAATGCTTGTTCTGGACACTTGGTACCTTAACCAATCTTGTGCTAACATTAGGCTCCATGGGGGATGGTATGCTCCCCGCGAGCTTCCAAGAACCTATAGAACAATAAACTTATCCATATTCTTCTTTGTCGAGGAAACCAATAAGCCTGAGAGAATATCTGCTCCTTATTTGAAATTGAAATAACTATTGCAAACTGATAGAAAGGAAATGCTCAAAAATGAGCTTATTTCTTCCTACTCCTACTCTAATCAAGTGTGTTTCTTCTTGATAAAGTAAGGTCATGCTTCCAATGAAACCATACAAGCATCTGATTAGCTAGTGAAATCCTTGATACGACAATGATGAATGCAGGAACTCATAGATTACTGATATGCAATTCAAAATAACAGAACAACCAACCTTCATTTGACAAAAGTGTTTTGACATATAAGCTTCTCAAAGATCCAAGATAATCATCCAAAAAATCAATAAAAATGAAAAGGAATATCTCTTCCTTCTGTTTTAGCTGAACATTAGAATATTTCTACATATCCTCATGCTGATCA
>JASDQU011403309.1:28883-43279 GCA_032191745.1 Picea mariana
GATCCTAGTAAGCATAGTTAATGGTATCCCCCAATAAATGCTTTCCTCCAAACCCAATTCAACTGGAATCTCTTTGTAACATAGAAGAGTAAATGCTTAATCTTGGTTATGATGTTTTATGTTGAAGCATAAAAGTAGATATAAGAGTTCCAAGTATAGTGAGATCTCCAAAAACACACTTGGCTTGTAATGTACCTAGGTCCTGTTGTCACAAAATCATCACTGTTGTAACAATATATATACATAGGTTTTTTGAGTGTTGACTTTCGTCAAACACTTAGGTTATAGGTGTCCTTTCACTGTTAAAACTCCCAATTTGTTGCTATGATATTTTTATTGTTTTATGAATTTTTATGGGTGGGTTATGTATGACTTATTTGTTCCAAAAAGAAATCCCTTTTACATAGCAAAGGCATGCAAAAACAAGCATAAAACCCAAAACACACAACTGATCTAATCGAGGAAACACAACATAGATTTATTTAAGATTGTAAGAAAACAGAGTACAATTAAAATATCAACAACAAGTATAGAATAAGACAATGGAGAACCTGATATAAGTTGTTGTAAGTTTCTTCTGTAAAATATGGGTAATATTATTCATGGACAAGAAAAACTGAGTGAAGCATATTCATTGATGATGGTACATGTTTGTAAGCAAGTAAGTCGACCCATCAAACAAATAAATAGCAACCCCAATATAGAGATATAGTATTGTAGGCAGTGATAGCTTGTATTTGGCCTCTTTGCCACTGTAACTCACCCCCCAAAAATACTGAATGAATCCCCCAATAATAAATGTTCTTCTCATAGAATATTCGACCCATTTTTCGAATAAATCGACCCAATAATGAGGTAATGTCTCCCAAAGACCAACTCAGCTAGAGAAACAAACAAAAATTGACCCACAATTAATATAACTCTTCCCAGAAGTGATAAAACTCTGTCTCCACAACCAACTCACATTTTAGTGGTCCATAACTCGACTTCTCAATAAGGAATAGTTCCTTCTCTCTCAAAGGTACCTCACCACAAGCAAATTGACCCAAAAAATCAAGAAATGCAGCCCACTAGCCTAGCTCACCTTCCTTCAACCCAAAATCAATCTCCTTAAGGGGATTCGACCCACACAAGATCAATACTTAATTACCGAAAAGAATAACCTAGTTATAACTGAACAAGCCCGAACACTCTCAAGAAATATCGACCACAAGAAGATCAAATCTACCAAAATGAAGCACAATAAGAAGATCTGGATGATCTCCTCTAAATGACTAACTAGGGTGGATGGTCTCACCACCGAAGCCAATCCCTGCTAATTCCTCCTAGGGTTTTCATCACAATAGATCCAAAACCACAATGAGCTCTCTCAATGAGAAATTAGAATTTGTCATTGCAATAATGAGAGAGGGCGCCCTCTTTTTCCACTTTTATTCATTCATTGACCCCTTTTTCAACCTTTTTACCTTTTAATCAATTTAAGTGAATTTTCACATTCCCCATAGTCACTTAGGTGAATTTTTCCACTTTACTCAATGTCACCTTTAATTTTTAATTAAGTGCCCCTATGGTGACATCAATAATTAATTCCCTTTTGAATTCCCTGACTATGGAACACGTGAATTACTTATTCCACTTCATCAATTCATCTAGAAGACACATTTGGAAAGGGACATTAAATTCCTCCCTTCTAGAGATTGATTTTCCTCAAGCAACTGCAAATTTGGATGCTGTAAGATTTGATCACCCTCCCATGTGGAATCCTCTACTAGTGAGTCCTGCCATATGATGAGGTATTCTTGAATCACACTCTTGCACTATTTCCTCTCTCAAACCTCCAATACCTCCTTAGGGACTAGTACGAACTTACCCTCCTCATCCAACGGAGGTAGTTATACCAAAATGGTGACCTATTATCCCCATGCCTTTTTGAGACATGATACGTGAAACACATGTATTTTTCTTTCCTACAAAAACTCTAGTTCGTAAGCCATTTTTCCAACTCTTTGAACCACCCTGTAAGGCCCATAAAAATGTGGATTAATATTTTCTACTTTGTGCTTCTTTAGTGAAAATTGTTTGTATGGATGTAGCCTCAAGAAAAACAAGTCTCCCACTCGAAAGTGCACTCGACCATGTGCCTTCCTCCATATATATTTTGTTGATTTTGGGTCATTTGTAAGTTGTCCTTGAGAGCCTTGAGTATGTCCTAGCTCTCTTGGATCTAATCCTTGGATTTGGAAGCCCTACTTTCCCCAAATTCGAAGTCAAAAAAAAAAGGAGCGTCATACCCGTACAATGCTCTGAATGGTGTCATTCCATTTAACATGTGATGAGTGGTGTTGTAGCAGTGTTATTCCAGATGCAACCTGTTATCAATCCAAGAGTCACTCCTAGAATGCAAATTAGAGTAATCTTGGTAACATAGAAATGCAAATGGATTAAAATAGTTTTAATAGGTGAATCAACAAGAGAAGAGTAAAAAGGAGGGCATTAGACTACTGCAAATACATTCCATTGGGCATGGAGTCATAACATCCTACAGATCAAATGCAACCAAGCTTCCTACCAGACAAAAGGCTTATGCGAAGATGGATAGAAGAATATAAGGTAAACAAAGGGAAGAATAACCACATAACAAATATCCTTTCTGTAATATATATTAAAGAGTGATTGAACAATAAACTGTGATAAACAAGCAATTACCACAAATCCTTTGCAGCTCATGAATTCATTAACCAAAGGCAGCTTTTGATATTCAAAATCTATAAATATTATTCAAGCAAGATGAAAAGATAGAATGATAACAAAGAACACAAAGTATGATAAGAAACTCTCATGAATCTCTAATGGCAGAAATGCTAATTACAACAGGCCCTCAGGCTTACAATTGAGCAAATAAATTGCTCCTCTAGCTCTCTCCCCTCTTGGATCATGAATCCAACCCTTTTCCTCAAGAGATATCCTTAATTAAATAGAAAATAGCATCCAAATAACCTTAGGAGGTCTAATCCCATCTCCTTCATTGGATTCTAAGCCTTGGAGATAGGTGGCAACAATCAAAGAGACAAAAATCCAACAAACTGCTAATTTTCAGGAATTTGTTGGAAGTCATTAATAAAATGTCTCCACCTCATTGCATGAGGCATTTTCTGGATATAAATCTTAGGTGCAGGTTTCCCTTGACATATAAATGATCCTTGAGAATCCATTCGAACCCTCCTTGACATGTGGCAACCTCCCAACAAGGCGAATATCAAAACCATGACCGCTACAGAAAATTAGGTAGCACCGTTGTAAAATAGTAGGTAGCACCACTTCTATGTCTAATATCTCTCAAATCATAACACATTTTGAAATGAGAGAGATTTTTGTTATTTGGMATGCTATGACCAAAAACCTCTTCCAKTTTTCAAAACTACCTTCTCAATTGTTCATAATCCAAGTTTCAAGTTAGTGACTCAAAAATGGTAAAATAATTTTGCACAATTTGTTTTCTGCAAGAATTTAGGTAGCAAATTTAGGTAGAGCTCGCCTGTGTGTGTACATGAGATTGGGTAGCGAAAATCCATGAGTGATTTTGATTTTTGGAACCTTGTGAGAGTTTTGTCAATGCTTGTTCTGGACACTTGGTAGCTTAACCAATCTTGTGCTAACATTAGGCTCCATGGGGGATGGTATGCTCCCCGCGAGCTGCCAAGAACCTATAGAACAATAAACTTATCCATATTCTTCTTTGTCTAGGAAACCAATAATCCTGAGAGAATATCTGCTCCTTATTTGAAATTGAAATAACTACTGCAAACTGATAGAAAGGAAATGCTAAAAAATGAGCTTATTTCTTCCTACTCCTGCTCTAATCAAGTGTGTTTCTTCTTGATAAAGTAAGGTCATGCTTCCAATGAAACCATACAAGCATATGATTATCTAGTGAAATCCTTGATACGACAATGATGAATGAAGGAACTCATAGATTACTGATATGCAATTCAAAAGAACAGAACAACCAACCTTCATTTGACAAAAGTGTTTTGACATATAAGCTTCTCAAAGATCCAAGATAATCATCCAAAAAATCAATAAAAATGAAAAGGAATACCTCTTCCTTCATTTTAGTTGAACATTAGAATATTTCTGCATATCCTCATGCTGATCATGGATTCCACCTACAACTGCCTGCAAATCTGAACATAGTTGCAAACTAACTTCATTGCTGATGATAGAATGTTTGTTGTTGTCTGTAGATCCAGGTTCAAATATAGTGCATGCAGGATCATTGATTTGTAGATATGACTGTTGAATGTCTTTAGCGGTTTCCTAACAGTTGATTTCTTCAAAATATTGTTCTCCATCATAATCAGATTCATAACTGTCATAACTCGGTTGGCTGCTCCTCAAAATGGCAAAATGGATCTTCTCTTCTTCATCAAAGTATTCATCAAATATAGGTGAACCCAAGGCTCCTTGGTCTTGCATAGAAAAATGAACAATCCCCTGATCTCTCTCTTCAATCTCAGGTGAAAAGATATCATGGGAAATCTCTTGCAAGAAAAGAGAAAGATCCTCTTCTACAATTGGTTCTTCTTTCAAATCAGAGATATCAAATGCATAAGGTACATGATATAATGAAACTGAATCCATGTAATCATAAGTACAATCATGACTGATATCTGGAAGACTTTCTTCTCGGGAATAAGAAAGAGAAATAGGTTCATTTATATCTTCATTTGGACAGTGAATAAAATCATTTTCATCTTTATATTCAGTAGAGAAATCTAACAAATCTTGAGCAAATTATACATATCCCTCACAACAGTTATGACAAATACTTTCAGAGGGATAAAACCTTTTGCAGTGTTCATTGAATACTCTATAGAAATCCTTCAAGGATGAAATGATGGAAGGGGGTAATGAGAAATACCATTTACGTGCATCCCCATCCAATGAATACATGGACATTTTCATCAATATATCTTCATGATGGATGTCAAGCTGCTGCATCAAATTATGAAATTCATGAACATGCTCAACAGGGATGTCATCCTTACCTTCATAAAATCTAGGCAGCAGATCTTTCCATTCATAAATAAGAGGCATGAGATGTGGATAATCCTCTATAGATGAGAAATCGAGTGGGGCAAACCTCCTGGCCAGGATAGCCTTCATAGCCATTTAATTGGTCTCATTCCAGTGGAGTCACCAACATATTCTGAATAATGGAGTTTTCATGGTGAATGTGCAGACTTGAAGGTGTCCAACTTCAGTCACCATATAAAGATGGAGCTGTGCAATGTTGTTCTTCCCAGGGAGTTTTTCAATCTTCTCAAATCTGTCCTCGACAAAGACGCCGATTAATGTTATCAATCCAAGAGTCACTCCCAGACTGCAAATTAGAGTAATCTTGGTAACATAGAAATGCAAATGGATTAAAATAGTTTGAATAGGTGGATCAACAAGACAAGAGTAAAAAGGAGGGCATCAGACTGCTGCAAATACATTCCATTGGGCATGGAGTCATAACATCCTACAGATCAAAGGCAATCAAGCTGCCTACCAGACAAAAGACTTATGTGAAGATGGATAGAAGAATAAAAGGTAAAAAAAGAGAAGAATAACCACATAACAGAGATCCTTTCTGTAATATATATTGAAGAGTGATTGAACAATAAACTGTGATTAACAAGCAATTACCACAAATCCTTTGCATCTCATGAATTCATTAACCAAAGACAACTTTTGATCTTCAAAATTTGTAAATATTATTCAAGCAAGATGACAATATAGAATGATAACAAAGAACACAAAGTCTAATAAGAAACTCCCATGAATCTCTAATGGCATAAATGCTAATTACAACAAGCCCTCAGGCTTACAATTGAGCAAATAAACTACTCCTCTAGCTCTCTCCCCTCTTGGATCATGAATCCAACCCTTTTACTCAATATATATCCTTCCTTAAATAGAAAATAGCATCCAAATAACCTTAGGAAGTCTAATCCCATCTCCTTCATTGGATTCTAAGCCTTGGAGATAGGTGGCAACAATCAAAGAGACAAAAATCCAACAAACTGCTAATTTTCAGGAATTTGTTGGAAGTCATTAATAAAATGTCTCCACCTCATTGCATGAGGCATTTTCTGGAGCTAAATATTAGGTTCAGGTGTCCCTTTACATCTAAATGATCCTTGAGAATCCATTCTAACCCTCCTTGACATGTGGCAACCTCCCAATAAGGCAAATATCAAAACTGTGACCGCTACAGAAAATTAGGTAGTGCTGATGTAAAATAGTAGGTAGCGCCACTTCTATGTCTAATATCTCTCAAACCATAACACATTTTGAAAAATTGAGAGAGGTTTTGGTTATTTGGCATGTTTCGAACAAAAAAATCCTCTAGGTTTCAAAAATACCTTCTCAACTGTTCATAATCCAAGTTTCAAGTTAGTGACTCAAAACTGGTAAAATAACTCTGCACAATTCGTTTTTTGCCAGAATTTAGGTAGCAGATTTAGGTAGTGCCCGCCTGTGTGTCTGCGTGCGATTGGGTAGTGCAAATACGTGAGTGATTTTGATTCTTGGAACCTTGTGAGATTTTTTTCAATGCTTGTTCTTGACACTTGGCACCTTAACCAATCTTGTGCTAACACAACCACTTGACCCATGCTTTCTGTTGCCTTGACACATAGTTATGTATATATCCCTCAAGCGATTTATTCACAATATCTATTTGGCCATTTGTTTGAGGGTGATAAATAGTGTTAAGGGTCAACTCTGTGCCAAACAATATGAACAACTCTTGCCAAAAAGCATTGAGGAATCTGCTATCCATGTCACTCATAATATATGTTGGCAGCCCATGAATTCTGAATACCTCTTTGTAGAATAAATATACTGTCGGCACTGCATTATACTATGAGGATATGGAAAATAAGTGTGCAAATTTGGTCAACTAATTGACCACTACATAGATACAATGTATTCCCTGAACCTTTGATAACCCTGTGATAAATTCTATGGATATACTCTTCCATTTCTACTATGGAATGGGCAACGACTATAATAATAAGGCAGGATGGGTTTTCTTTGACTTGTTCTGCTGAAAAGTCACACACTCTCTCACGTGCTTCAACACAAAATCTTTGAGGCCCTTCCAAGTGAACCTCTCATAGATTTTCTTGTAGGTTTTGAAATACCTCGGGTGTCCTACCAATGGTGTATTGTTCATTTCCTCCATGATTTTTTCCTTTCGTACGAACTCCAGAAATAGATATATACAATCCTTGTAGTAGATGATATCATCTACCACCTTATACTTGTCATCCTATGTATTTAGGTCCATCACTTCATAAGCAAACTTGTTCTTGGAATATTCCACCACTAGATGGGATATCCATTCAACTGAAATCTCTATGAGTGAATAAATCCTTGGACTTCTAGAAAGAGCATCAACTACTGTATTTTTATTCCCTTCGACATATTCGATGTCAACTTCATAGGCCTATAATTTTCTAACCCACTTCTGGTGTGTTTTGTTTAATTCATTCTTCCCCATGAAGTGCCTCAAGCTGTTATGGCCTGTTTTAAGCACACATTTCCCACCTACCAAATATTATCTAAACTTCACTAAGGCATGCATGATGGAAAACATCTCTTTGTCATATATGGATTATAGTTTCTCCCTCTCTGAGATATTCCCTCTCTCATATGCAATCATATTTCTTTGCTACATCAAAACTTCTCCTATCCCTTCACCTGATGCATCAAACTCAAGCACGAAGGGCTGAGTGAAGTCAAGAAGTGCTAACATTGGGTAGGTTCTCATCACTTCCTTCATGTGATTAAATTCCTTCTGAGCCTCTTCGGTCCATATGAATGCACCTTTATTTTTTAGGTCTGTGAGTGATCCAACCAGATATGAAAACCCTTTCACAAATCATCTGTAATAACTGCAAATCCCACAGAATCCATGCATGAGTGTGATATTTTTGGGTGGTGGCCAATCCAATATAGCCTATATCTTTTCCTTGTGCACTAGCAGTCCCTGTGTGTTGACCACATGTCCCAAGTATAGAAACTCTGTCATGCCAAATTCACACTTGGACTCTTTGGCATATAGTGAATTCTCCATCATGATGCCCAAAATCTCCTCTAAGTTCCCCAAATTTTCCTCCCATGTTTTGCTATATATCAATAGATTATAAAAAAAGCCAGTAAGATATTCTGCTACTTTTTGAATAAGTGATTCATGCATGACTGAAATGTATTAGTTGCATTAGTCAGCCCAAATGGCATAAACAAGAACTCGTAGTGCCCATAATAGCACTTGAAATCGGTTTTGTGAATGTCTTCTTCCTTGACCCTGATTTGATGGTAACCAGATCGAAGATCAATCTTTGAAATGTATATTGCTCCATGAAACTCATCCAAAATCTCGTTGATCCTCGATATAGGGTACCTTTTTTTAATCGTATTTTTGTTCAGGGCCCTGTAGTCAATACACATCCTCATAATTCTATCCTTCTTCTTAACCAAAAACACTGAAGAAGCAAAATGACTGGAACTGGGTCTGATATGCCCTATCTCAAGCAACTCCTTGATGGATTTTATATTTCATCTTTGAATTTCTTGGGGTGCCAGTAAGGGGTGGTTATGTCTGATTTGGCTCCTTCCTCCAACTCTATAGTCTGCTCAAATCCTATGTCTAGTGGTCTCCCTGGAGGTATCTGTCCAAATACCTTGTCATGTCTTCTCAATAATGCATGAATATCTACATGATGCTGTTGTCAGCCATGTGCATCTCCTGTTCTATGATAAAAAACTCAACTAAATATTCTATATATCTTCACCTAAAAATGGCCTCCATCCTTTTATTTGACACAACCATAGGGGTATTATTTGACATGCCTCTTAGAAAAACCTGTTTACCTCATGGTGTGAAGAATTTCATTGTCATCACTTTATAATTTGACACGATGTCCCCCAATGTTTGAAGCCACTGGACTCCTAAAACTATATTGGAGTCTTCCAAATCGATGACATAGAAGTCATTGATCAAGGTGTAGATTCCCAATGTCACTACAAACTTGGAAATCTTCTTCGTGCATGACAAATTATACCCATCAACCACTTCTACATTGAACTCCTCAAATTCCTCAGTAGCCATCCGTCTCATCGATATCTAAGATTCATCAATGAAATTGTGGGTTTCCCCACCATCAATCAAAGATATGATTTCTTGTCCACATAATACCCCTCTGACTTTGAATATGTGGAATCTAGGTGTGCCTGATAAAGTGGTGATAGCCACCTCCTTTGCCTCGTCTTAAGGATTCTCCTCAATAGACTTCCCCTGCTCATTTCCCTGCTCCGGTGTAACCTCTTCCTCCTCATCACTATTTGAATGCACCTCTATGTAGTGAAATGTTCCTTTTCCCATGCAACTGTGGCTCAATGCGCAAGGTTCTTTGAAGCTGAAGCAATGATTCCTTTTTCTCAACTCATTTTGAGTCACCTCATATAACCTCTCTTTACTTATCACTTATTTCACTAGGGGTTTCTTATATTTTCCTTTCTATAGAATGAATGGTTTGGAGAAGGTATTTGTCTTTGGGACTGCACCCTCCATGTCCCATGTCCTGACAATAAGATCCTGTAATGTCTTTGGTTTGAAATCCTTAAACCAACCATGAAGTGGTTTAGATAGTTCGTCAATAAATAACATCACCATGACTCAGAGATATCCGTCACAATGACTACAAGCCTCTGAAACTATGTGATGTAGGAATCTGGTGTTCCCTCATGCTTGACCTATTCCAACTCCTTGAAATGTAGCTAAAGGTCCTTCTTGTCAAACCTATCCATTAACTTCTAAATGAAGTCCAAATAGGAGGTGATAATAGCATGTCTCAGAGTGATAAACCCATGGTACCACCACTTGTGGGATTGAACTCCATCAAGGTGAAAAGTATCGAATTTAATCGTTTCGGCCTTTGTCATAGGATTGATATGAAAATATGTATGTATCTTGTGTACCCATGCTTTGGCTGTGCTGTTTCTAGACCCATCGAAAGAAGGAATGGATAAATTTCCCAACTTCTATGCGAGATCCTTGTTCTATTTCCCCCTGTTGTGATCCCTTGGTTCATTCCTGTATTTGATTGTGCAGAAGTCCTGTAGCAACATTAATGACTGAAACACATCACCTAGATATTGATACTCTCTTAAGTAGTATTGAAACGTTTCACCTGGAACTTGCTGCCCTTGATTCTCCATTTGTTGATTTCCCAAGAATTGAGGCATAAGGGTTCTAGGGATTGTCCTACTATTGGTCCTASAACCCACCTGAACATGAATCCTAGTATGGTTGGGTGCGGGAATGTCAGTATGGATTCCCTCACAATTGTTCCCATTGTTTACCCCAAAACCCCCTACACCATTGTTACTCCCATGGTTTTGATTTTTTTGGTTACTAGCAATCAATTGTGCCAATAGTTGTGCTAATTGTTGTTGCCTAGAAGCTAAGCCTTCTAGGATTTGTATAGCTCTGTCTCATTATTATCTCCCATGAATTCTTCTTGTTCCTCCTCTGGATGGTTCTCCCTTATTTCTCCTTCTTTGTTAAATATGTCCTTTTCTCCTCATTGTCTTCTACTTTTGTAGGTGATATACCTACCGTTCCCTTACCTCATGAAAAACAAACCCCCCAGGATGGGAGGATACACTGCTCTTATAACACTATATTTACCAAGGTACTATTGTCACAAAATCCTCAGTGCTGTAACAATATAAATAGGTCTTCTGAGTGTTGACTTTCATCAAACACTTAGGATGTAGGTGTCCTTTCACTGTTAAAACTCCCAATTTGTTGTTGCGATGTTTTTTTTGTTTTCTAAAGTGTTATGGGTGGGTTATGTAGGGTTTAACTATGCCAAAGATAACTCCCTTTTACACAACAAAGGTATGCAACATCAAGCATAAAACCCACAACAAACAACTGTTATAATTGAGGAAACACAACAACGATTTATTTAATATTCTAAGATAATGGAGTACAATTAAAATATCAACAACAAGTAAAAAATAAGACAACAGATAACCTCATATAAGTTGTTGTAGGTTTCTTCTGTAAAATATGTGCAATATTATGCTTGGACAAGACAAAATGAGTGAAACATCTTCTTTGTTGATGGTACATGTTTGTAAGCAATTCATTTGAACCAACCAACAAATAAATAATAGTCCCAATATAGAGAGACAATCCTATAGGTGATGAAAACTTGTGTTTGACCTCTTTACCACTGTAACTCACCCCCAAACAATACTGAATGCAAACCCCAATAATACATGTTCTTCTAAGAGAGTATTCGACCGATTTTTGGAATAACTCGACTCAATAATGAGGTATGGTCTCCCAACGACCAAATCTTCCAGAGAAAGAAAGGGAAATCGACCCACAATGAATATAACTCTTCCCAAAAGTGATAAAACTCAATATCCACAACAAACACTCCTTTTAGTGGTCCACAACTCGACTTCTCAACAAGGAATAGTTCCTACTATGTTAAAGCCACCTCACCAAAAGAAGATTGACCCCTAAACTCAAGAAATCCATCCCACCAGTCTAGCTCACCTTCCTTCAGCCCAAAATCAGTCTCCTCAAGGGGATTCGACCCACACAAGATAAATACCTCACTACTGACAAGAATAACTCAGTTATAATGGAAGAAACCTGACCACTGTCAAGAAATATCCACTGTAAGAAGATGAAATCTACCACAATGAAGCACAATGCAAAGATCTGTATGATCTCCTCTCAATGACTATCTAGGGTGGATGGTCTCACCACCGAATGCAATCCATGCAAATTCCTCCTAGGTTTTCATCCCAAGAGATCCAAAATCACAATGAGCTCTCTCAATGAGAAATTAGAAATTGTAAATGCAAGAATGAGAGAGGGTGCCCTCTTTTTCCCTTTTTATTCATTTGTTGACCCTTTTTGCGACCTTTTTACCATTTAATCAATTCAAGTGACTTTTCACATTCCCCATAGTCAATTATGTGCCTTTTCCCACTTTACTCAATGTCACCTTTAACTTTTAATTAATTCCCACTCTTGTGACATTAATAATTAATTCCCTTTTTAATTCTCTTTCTATGGCCCACGGGACTCAATTAGGCCATTTCGTCAATTCATCTAGAAGAATCATTTGGAAAGGGACATTACATGCCTCCACTCCTCTTACGTCGAGAAGAAGCTCCAAAAGAACACTTGCCTCCACTCCTCTTACGCCAAGAAGAAGCTCCAAAAGCACTCATGCCTCCACTACTATTACACGAAGAAGCTCCAAAAACACACTTTCCTCCACTCCTCTTACATTGAGAAGAAGCTCCAAAAACACACTTGCCTCCACTCCTCTTCTTAAAGGTAATATAAACCTCTTTATATTGAAATAATTCAAAATGGATTGCTTAATTAAATGGATTTCATGTCCTTAACAAGCAAGAATTGTTTTTACAAAGAGGATTACACTCCGCCTGAGCCACACCAACCCTTAACATGGTTGGATTTTTTGTCCCCGCAAGTTTCAAACCGGTAACTTTTCAACATGCAGTGACTTAACAACACACTCCATCACCGAGTGTCCTACACCTCGAGGACTTAATTCATAATATTTTAAATATAAGTAAATTTATGCTTTTATTTCTTTCCATTTTTAAATACTTATTAAATATTAAATTAAATATATTTAAATTGATATTTAAAAATCTTTATATTAATATATTTCATAATATTATTTATATTTTATATAAAAGACTTAATGACCTTTAACATATTCAATAACAACATTTCAATTTTAAGAACCTACATTAATTTAAATATTACTAGAAAATTAATTATCTCTTACATCATCTACACCATTTTATTTTAACTTTAATTTTACATTATTATTTATTATTATTATATTTTTTAAAATAATTATCATAACTTCAATTAAACATCACTATTTAAAAATAAAGTTTTTTACTAAAATGAATGTAGACTAAAAAAGTTATAATTAATATATTTATTGTGATCTTAAAAAGTTATTTTATCATTATAAACATTCATATTAATTCTGGGGATAAAAAGTTCAACATCCTATCAATTTCATTACAAAATTTGGGATTTTTTTATAAACTTATTACATAATTTGAGATTATTTTATAAAATTATTGTAAAATTTTTAGGGATTCATGACCTATAAACTTAGGTCATAAAACCTCAAATCATAAAACCTCAAATCCTAAAAATTTGATATCTTATTGTGAGCATAAAAAGTTATTTTATCATTGTAAACATCCATATTAATTTTGTGGGGGGTAAAAGGTTCTTTGGGGCTTCTAAACATCCGATCAATTTCATTACAAAATTTGAGATTGTTTTATAAACTTATTACATAATTTAGGATTATTTTATAAACTTATTATAAAATATTTAGGGATCCATGACCTATAAACTTAGGTCATAAAACCTCAAACCCTAAAAAGTTAATATCTTGTGAGTTTAAAAGCTATTTTATCATGGTAAACATCTGTATTAATTATGTGGGTCTAAAAGGTTCTTTTGGGATTCTAAACATCTTATCGATTTTATTACAAAATTTGAGATTCTTTTATAAACTTATTACATAATTTGGGATTATTTAATAAATTTATTATAAAATATTTAGAGATCCATAACCTATACACTTAGGTCATAAAGCCTCAAACCCTAAAAAGTTGATATCTTATTGTGAGCCTAAAAGGTTATTTTATCATTGTAAACATCTATATTAAATATATGGGAGCTAAAAAATTCTTTTGGGCTTCTAAACATCCTATCAATTTCATTACAAAATTTGAGATTCTTTTATAAACTTATTACATAATTTGGAATTATTTTATAAACTTATTATAAAATATTTAGGAATCTATCTCATGCCTCCAACTACTATCCATAGGGTAATTGTTTCATAGAATCAATAAATAAGAACCTTATGATGATCATCAAGAATATTTTGGGAGAGAATAAAAGTTAGGATAGCAAGTTGGAGTGTTCTTTATGGGTTAATAGGATTACAAGTAAACAAAATACATGAAAGAACCCATTTCAGTAGGTATATAGGATGGAGGTCACACTTCCCATTCACTTGAAGATCCCTTTATATCAACTGTTGTAGCATTTCACTTCAAATGAGGAGGTAGTACAAGATAGAAGAAATAAGTCGATACAACTTGATGAGAAAAGAAGTATGGATTTTGATCACCTTGTACAAAACTAAGAGAGAGTGAAGATAAAATTTGATATAAAATCTCATCCAATGAAGTTGAAAAATGGAAATTTGGGTCTCTTGTGGAACAAGAGGGATGTGAAACCT
>JASDQU011403310.1:4376-15115 GCA_032191745.1 Picea mariana
GAGATATTCAATGTGAAATGCAAATCTTAATAAAAAGTAAAGGGAAAGTAGAAACATTAACTTCTACAATTTGATTGGAGATCTATATCCATTAAACACAGTCAATTATACAAAATCTAATGCGTTAAGTGAAGTGGAAGAGTGATTTCTTTGTGTGGACAATAAATGTAAGTATAATATTGAATGTACACTTATCAAACAAGGAGTGATCTGATGAAAATAAAGAGGGTGATTCTCTATGTGATAGAATGTGAATGCAATGTTGATGGACAATGATTCGAGGTGCAGAGTATGAGGATGAATGGACATCATGAAATAGGTGATTGAATAGGTGAATTAATTGGGAAATTGGATGGTGATGTGAGGGAAGGTTTTTAACACATAATAGAGTATGCTTAGATAATGAACACACATAAGTAATCATACAAATGAAAATGGAATTCAATGCATAAGAAACACACTATGATAATGTCTTAGTTGAGGATCTGATCTGAGTTTTGAATAGCATAAGCACACTTCATAATTTAAATGAACATAATAATAAGTCAATGAATCAAAATCAAATCAAATTGAAAACACTTGCATCTAATTAATAAAAATGGGAACAACAGGACATTACCCAGCTTGAGGGGCCCTTCCTAACCTGGGAAATGTCTGAGAAAGTAAGTCAGATATGAAGGATGCCCAAAACTTCAACAATGATCAATTCCTTATTAAATAAAATATCAACACTTCAGATTACAAAAGAATGCTCAATTCCTTCATATCATATTATTCCCCCTTTCCCATACTCTATGAGCTTATATTTATACATCATTTCCACTGAGAAGAAATAAAATCAAATCACAAACTCAGATTTCAAATTTCACAATTTTTGGAAACAAATCCCAAATTTGGGGTTTTCACCAATCTGGGTAGATTTGTGTTAAAAATCCAAACATAACTCTTAATCCATTTCAAATTTTGAAAATTTGCTCATAACTTACTCAATTTTCCACCTTATGGACAAAACCCACATTCTAGATATTTTAGATTTGATCTTCTCTACATGAAAACTGAGGCGAAAATTGGCAGTTTGGAATTATCTGCTAAGTTTAGCTATAACATTAATTTTGTGCTAGAGGTCCACACGTGAAAGATGGGAAAATCATGACTCACATGTCAACATGTCGACGTCGTTACAAAGAAAACCCGTGTTCCTAATTTCCTTCTAGAAACATGCCAATATGCCAAGCTACAATATCATGTACGAGAATAGCTATACTGGTGCAAGAATGTTGAACTATTGTAATGGTATGGGAATGTTGATCATGCAAATCACACTTTATCAACCGTCATTAGTAAAACATGATATAATCATCTTTTAATCACTAAAAAGATATAAAAGATGATGTATTAACCACACTAGACATAATGACAAATGATGGCATTTAATTAGGGTTTATGGTGTGTATTAACAATGAAATATGGGAAAAGGTGTAATAAGGAATGTTTTTGTATAGCAGAAAACATGGAAAAAGTGGATCTCAACACACCCCCAAACACAATAATTTGCATGTCCTCATGCAAACAAGGTGAACTCATGATAATCTACTTATGAATTTATGTGACACTGTTTCTTTGTGTAGGCATTGGTTCTTTTGGAGCGACACTATGGAAACTAATTATACTCTCACACATTGATTTAGAATAAAGAAACAAAATTATCATGAAAATGAAGGACAAACAAGAGATGGGATATCACAGGGTGATAGTGAATGGTATGAGTGTGGAGAATTTGAAATGATGGGGATGGTGGCCATATGAACTTGAACAAATTTATACTATGTATCTTATATTCATTCTAAGACCAATATTTACAGGTGGTTCGTTGATTGGGTAAGAAAAAATGACTTAATCCTATTATTTAGAACATTCATATGAACGAGGAATGCTTTATGATGTACAAGGATAAGATACTAAAGATGTTTCTTTATGTTTGTATTTGTATACCAAATATTTCCTTTTCATTGCTTCGTCTTATGATCATAGATTTTCATTAATATTACTTTCTAAGAGGTGATAATGTATAGTGGAGAGTGGAGTAGGTAATAGTGGTTATGCATCATGTTTTCCAAATTCTTAGTAAATTAAAGAGATTTATACTTATTTTACCTCAAGTTACCTTTGGTTTGAAATCTAATGCAGACTAAAGTGGAAACCATGAAGAACATGATGAGATATCTCTGGAACCATGATGTGGGTTGTTGAAAGCTTAAGATGAGGTGGAGAAAAGTTGAGAACTATTGAAGAGAATGAAGTTGATGAGAGATGCACAAAATATGATGAGAGATAAAGAGAACGGATGTTGATTCGCTGAATCCTTAAAAAAAACTGGTTGAGATGAACTAAAGATGTTGAAGAGATACTCTGAAGATCTAGAAGGGATCTGGAGATCTCCCCAAACCCAAGAGTTTTCATGTCTTCATGCAAACGTCTTAAGACTGAATGGCATGTGGATATAAGAAAATAATTGCTACCAATTTTTGTTGATGCCAATCGGAGATTTGCTAAGAACATAAATCTGAGAGATGCTAATGAGTTGTGGGCACAAAGTTCATGATTTCTAAGACTGACCACATAAAGAGAAAATCATAAGATTGTATAATAAACCGATCATAACATGAAGTACATCCAATGCCACATTTTGACAATGTAGATTTGAACAATTTTCGAAGATCACTTATGAATATTCCTCCTATATGTCTAACCGAGATAATTCAAGCACAACCCACAAAAATGTATAATCATCTTTTCCATTTTATAGAAAATATTTCTATTTCCTTGATTAAAAAAAATTCATCAAAAGATTATAAGCACTTATGTTCAAAGAGCCTTGGATAAATTAGAGTAGGGATTTTGTTCTTCTCCTTTAGGAAGGAAAATAAAAGAGTATTATAAGTCTTAACAAATGAAAACCCCATAGGAAATGAGTCAACCTTTTCACTCTGAAAATATTTACAGTCACTCAAGTAATAAAGATAAATTTCACAGTTCAGTATATTAAGCTTCTAAGATCATGGTCCCACTCTTAAGATAGTACATCTTAGATATAGTATGAATTGGATGATAGGGTCTTAAGGTCAACTTAGGGTTATTCTCAAATGGAAAATACATTGATTTTATCTAACCTTTATTTCAACCATGCATGCTTCTTCTTAATGATTTACATAAGTATATCGTTCATACGTACAAATATATATTAGGCATATTAAAATCAGAACCCATTTCCAGTAAGTCTTTTCAGTACTCTGATGGGGTAATTTTGAAATATAAGAAATATCCCCCCTGAGGCAGAATGCCCCATTTCCCACGAGCCTATTTAGTACCATAATGGGTTTGCCTAGTCATACCATAGGCTAATACCCTTTGTCAACAGACCTGTTCAGTATCCCGAAGGGTTAGACTCTTACACCCATTTTCCATCAGAGGCTCTTGTCCCAAAATTCACCCTTAAGATAAAATTTCATAGGTTTATTTTTCATGGGTGAATGGAGGAGAAAATTTGAAAACCTTTTTATGGGATGGGATGGTATTATGTTGGAATATATTCTACAAATTGCCCATAAAAGATTGCTCTCTTGAAAAATAGACTTATGTATTTAGATCAGTCCAAAGACACATCATGGTTAAATTTAATTAATGTGTGGTGGATGTGGCCATTATAGAATAACCTAAAGTACATCTAGTTGCTAAGGCCATCTTCTTCACATAGGATTATAGTAGTGTTCCCATGGGTAGAAACATCATGTACTCTCCTGCTACTATTTAATAAATATGCTCTATTGACCAACTTTGAGATAATACCAAGTTGTAATAGCTGCCTATGGGTCTCATAATATGGACTTTTAACTTTATGTAATCCTATAGTATAATCAAAGAGAGGGCTATGAACTACCGCTATAATAAATGATCTGAAATTTTGTTATAAAGAAGGGAAAATAAATATCTAAAAGAACTGAAAATGATTAGTTATGTCAAGAGGTATTGGGTTTGATAATTTAACTCCTTTCTTTTTAGTTTTTCATTAATAATAATTTCCCAAACTATAAATTTATTCAAGGAAAACAATTCAGAAAAATAGTAGAGAAAAACTAATAAAGATCATAGAACAGTCTTAAAAGAAAAACAAATTTTAAGGAAGTAGTAGAAAAAAAGATTCAGTTGTTCCAAAACTATTTTAGGTAACAAAGGATAGTTTTAACAAAACAATAGAACCAAAAGAAATTCAATTACTTCCCTGAATAAGTCATGAAGATGTTCTCCCAATCCAACCGAAAAGAGGATACTTGCAAAACTCCAACAAATCATCATAGCCTCATTTATTTAGAAAACTTTGAAAAATATCTATCAACTAAAATCATATTAAAAACGATGTCGCACCAAACCATATGCAAGATTTATTCACCTATTTTGTATCCTACCTTACATAAAAAAAGGAACCTTTTTCAAGTATATGCGTACTTCCAATGCAATCATGTGCATAACATGATTAAAAATATACTCACATTCAGGTTTGAACAATATACTTTAATAAATACCATAACATGAGGAATCGATTGTGTCGAATGATATGATGCAGATATTTTTTGAATAAAAGAGTGGCGTTGTTTCAATCTGATGGTCGTCTGGAACCAACGTTCAATATAGTCATGATATTCTTGGTTCACTTTTTCATTTGGAACATTCTATATGTCCTTGTTTGCAATTCCATATAGATCTTATTGATCGACTTCTTGAATGCATAAAGGATCTGATAATGGGAATGGTGGAAATTATTTGGTCTCAGATTATACTGTTTGTTCTCCATTAGATGCAATCCATGGTTGTCCAATCTCCTCTGTAAATTAGCGAATATGATCAAGGGGAGCTTATAGATGTGGCTCATGGAAATTTTGGTTGTCTATCACTTCTTGGAGTTCAGGTACGTTCTTGACTACTGTGAATATTTCATCTTCCTGAGATGCAACGATCCCAGCTACTGCTAGGATTTTAGAAAGTTTTTGGAGTAACATTTCATCTTTTTCTCAACAGAATATCAAGCATCCTTGAATACTTCTTTGTTGGTTTCTAATCCCTATATTGCACATGGATTAGTGTATATGGGTTCTTACAGCACCCAAAAGGAATAATTAGAATAAAAAAATGAAATTTAGAATGAATGAAATTAACCTAATTGAATAATTGAAAAACACACCACACTTGCATGAAAAGAAACTCACTTGCAGGAAAGAAATCAAACTTGCATAAAAGAAAGACTCTTGCATAAAAGGAAATCCAACTTGAAGGAAAATAAACACACTTGCAGGAAAGTAAACATACTTGCAAAAAGGTAACAGTCAAGGTTTTGGGGAAACTCACAATAGTCGTCACGCATGTTCTTACCTACAGTCTTACTGTTTCTCCTCCCCCAAGCCATGTAATTTAAAAGAAACCTACCTATGGTCTAATACCTTTATCACATCCCTGGAAATGGCACCAAAAATGTTGGGTAAATTATATGTTTTAGCACCAGATGTCACCTCTAGATTGCTATAGAGGTAAGCCTGATACCCATCCGTTTTATGTCATAATGAATAGTTTAAAGGCGGTCTAATGGACACAGACTCAGGATGGTATCGTTCTAACTCAGAAAATTGGGTTGGCATGATTAGGCAAGTGAGGTCTTGATCTAAATTCATGCAATAATTTTTAGTATAGTGGTGAGTAGGGGGAAGAGTTTAAGGAGAATGAAATGGTCTGCTATGGACATCTGGTCTTCTAGTAGTCTAAGGAGGAAAAGATCCAAATACAAGATCCTCTTGAATTCATAACTTCAAGAAACTAAAATGTTATAATAGTACTGCAATCACACATACATTACAATACAGTCATAGAAACCTGACTGGATCATCCATGCTCGAGCTCTCAACATCAGGGGGAAAGAGAGCACAAGAAACTAGTTAAAACTAGTTGTAATGTCGTCGTGATCAAACCTTCATCACAAAAACCCAAATACCCTCGACTGGATCCTCCATGCACGAGTGTTTTAACGCAACAATTACACAAAGATGAAAGGAAATTGACTTTCATTAAACAAGAAGTCTCAAATGCATATCATAACTAGAGAACCAGAGGCTTTGTTAAAACTTTACAAATTGACAGCCTAGCTCAACCATTGACCCTTAAAAAAAATCAAAATTGAGTATTTATACTCAAAACAAAAACATATAAGCACACTCAAGTAGCTGCATTGAAGGCATTATGTCTTCATGCTTCCTGACAGACTATGCATGCAGTCTTTGTCCAAATGTTAACCTTTGTCATATGCAAATGATCTTCAGAACGAACATGTTGATGAGCTGACTAACTGACAGTCCTTTCTTGTGCTTTCTATTTATGGTAGAAATGACGTTCAAATACCTCCAACCAACCTTAATAACTGCTTCATTGGGATTGGGGAAGGCTCAAGTCAACTATGCACTTGTAGGACATAGCAGCTACCGGGATGGTTGGCATGCCAGGTATGAAATGGTGGTCAAGAGGTGGCCATGTGGACAGCACAGGAGCCATACGAGTGGGAGGTAAGGTGGACTGGGACGAAGATGATGTTGTGCAAGGTGGTACAGGTGGTGGGAGATGAGAAGGGGATAGGTACCAGTGGAACGGTGAGTGGAAGACAGGTGGAGGGAGTGAAAGTGATAAAGGAAGGGCCACTTGTCAACCCAATATAGGACATAATAATCACATGCACATATCAGGGATGTGAAAAGCAGCTTGAAACCTCCCCTCTTTTGGGCCGGATGTGTGTATTTGGCTGACACGTAGCGCCTCCACAAAAACCATGGTTTTTTCCCAACCCACTCTATATTTTTTAATGATCGCGCATGTTGAGGCCCTGATAGGATCAATGAATGTTTATTTGAGGCACACCAATATTGACCTCCTAGATCTGTGCTCGTCTTATCACATCATGCCAAAAGGTCACATCGCACCTCCGACTTATTATATAAGCCTATTTGTGGGTTTTTTCCCCGTTTTCTTTGATTCCTTTGCCCAGGGGCCAACTTATTAGGAAAAAAAACCCCTCTTACAAATTAATGTGATAACATTAGGATCCATGGGGGATGGATTTCTCCCTATGAGATGCCAATAATATTTTGTAGATTTAGTGCCTTACTGTTGGGCTATGGAGTCACTTATTAAAGTCGAAACAAAGGAAAAACAATATTTACAAAGACATAGGAGCCACTCAAGGCTCAAATAAAGATCTTCTTCAGAAAACACCCATTTACAAGGCCACCAAAAACTTCCTCGCCCTCCAAATTATGCAATCTATAAGTGTTATTTTGACCTATCTCAGAAATTTTGAAGGGCCCGATCCACAAGGCTTCAAATTTGTTGTTCTTTCCTCTGTCCTGTCCAATTGCATCCCATTTAAGAACCAGATCTCCCAGCTAGAAATCCTCTTTTATTGCCTTTCTATCGAAGGCTTGCTTGATCCTCTGTTGATGCTCATGCACTTTGTCCAATAACTAATCTCTGGTCTATTGGACTTCTACCATTTGCTGGACTCTCCCAATCATTTCATCAGGCTCACCTTGGTATTCTTGAAATAATTTCGCTACAGGCAGGGCAAGGTGAGAAGGAAATACTTCTCCAGTCCCATATACGAGCTGGAAAGGAGAGATTCCCAAGGATCTCTTTGTTGTCACTCAATCATCCCACAGAGAAAATTTGAGCTTCGAGTCCCATGATTTCCTGTTTTCCTCTAACAGTATTTTGATAATATTTATCAGGATTTTGTTAGAGGATTCTACAAGCCCATTTCCTTGGGGATAGTAGGGGGTGGAGTGGATCAATGAAATTCTGAACTGTTCACAGAATTTGATCAATGGATCAGACTTGAAGGATGCAGCATTATCAGTGATGATTCTATTCAGACAACCAAAACTTACAATAATATCTTCCAGGAAACCAATGATCACTTTATGACAAGCACTCCTTGTGGGGATAGCTTTTATCCATTTGGTAAAATAATTTGTAGTAGTTAATATCCACTTGTGTTGACTACTTAATGCAGGATGAATTTTCCCAATGAAGTCTAGGCCCCACTGCTGAAAGGGTCCTGAAGCTGCCACGGGCTTCAATGGCAGAGATTTGAGTTGCTTCTTTCCAAAGAATTTTTTACATTTGATACAAGCTTTGATTTTTGCATAGACATCAGTGAATAAAGTGGGCCAGTAGTACCCAGCCCTGATAATTTTGTAGGCTATGGTTCTCCAAAATTGATGTCCTCCACACACGCTGTCATGGAAATCATACATATTTTTTTGGGCCTCTGTTGGTGTCCAGGTATGAACAATTTATTCACCCTCTTCCTACATTAATTTATCAATCCGAGTGTGTATCCTTTCAAGGAAACATGCAAGGTATATGCAGGGGCAAGAGTACAATTCGTTCTGGCCAAGGGTTTACAATTAAGATTCAAATCATTACTGTCAAACTGGATTAACTACAACTTCCAAAAAGTAATCATAAGAGTCACACACTGTAACAACAAGCATAAACTGATAAATAACACACACTGTAACAATAAGAATAAACTGATAAATAACACGCACTGTAACAACAAGCATAAACTGATAAATAACACACATAGGAAGACGCAACGCCTAATCAGAAGAGCAGGACCAACTCTCTGATCATGGCTGCGTTAGTCACAGTGAAGATGAAGACAACAAAATAGGTAGTGTTTTATAAATCTGAAAAGGGTTATTACAATCTCAATGGGGACATCCCCAATTACAGGAATAAATTATCTTTTATACATGGAGAGGGAGAACAACCTCTTTCCCCAAAACATGGTAACTGTATCCCCAAAGATATACATTAGTTGGAATGGCACCAGTGCTAGATAAACAAAATCAGCGAGATACCCAAGATGGTTCAGGGATCTACGACTCCAGCTGTGCGGCCTCTTTATGGCTTGGTTGTTGTTGTGAATAGCAGATCTATTGCGGGATGAAGCCTTGGTCCTATTCTCCAGAAGCTGGGGTCAAACATTCGTTTTAGTGCTGCGAATAGGCAAAACTCCGCGACTTTATTTCATTAATAAAATGTTCCAATAGACAAGGAAGGGGTATTTACCTAGAGGGTCTTTCTAATACAAGACCTGGTCAATGAGGCAATACCTGATTGCTTTGATCTTTAAATCTCTTGCCTTTCTTCTTCCCATACCATTAGGGGGTCTCAACTCTTGCAAAAAAAATATAATATCTTTGTACCAGATACATTTTTCCAATGGAGGGCTATCTGTGGATTTTTATTAGAAAACTCATCTTGTTGACTACTTGAGAAAGTGTTGATGAAGTTAACCCCTAAAGTTTTGCATTTAGATTCCACCAACAACTTGGCTAAACTTTGGCCTTTGACTAGCCTGGTGGGCTTTATTTCCAAATCAAACTCAAGGATTTTGGAAAGCCACTTACTCCTTCTTCCATCTATGTCAGGTTGAATGAGAATGTCCTTCACAGTAGCTGAAGGAATGCATACAATGATTTTTGAATGCAAAACATAGACTCTGAAAGCTTTGAGCTATTTCACAAGGGCATAGGCCTGTTTCTCCATAATGTCATATTTTACCTATGCATCTCTCAATGCCCTACTGAAAAATGAAATTGGTTTCTCCATCCCTTCAACATTCTTCTGCAATAAGACAACTTCCACCGTATAAAAAGAAGAAAAAGAGAAAATCAAAAAATCCTTGGAATAATCAAGACTGACAGGAACATGTGCCTCCATTAATTCCCTCTTGATCTGGATGAAGGATTCTCTTGACTCAACATTCCATTTTACTTCATTTCCCTTTCTGAGAATGACTGTGATATGCTTCACCAATTCAGAAAAATTTTAAATGAATGTTCTCATAAAATTATTTTTTCCTGGGAAAGATTGAACTTCTTTTTTGGATCTGGGAAGAGATAAGTTTTGGATAGCTTCCACCCTTATTGAATCAATTCTAACCCCTTCAGCTGATACTATGTGTCCCAACAAATTTCCCTCTTGCATAACAAAGAGTGATTTCTTGGAGTTTAGAGAGAGACCAAAACTTCTGCATTTCAAGAAGACTTTCCTCAGATGGAAGTGGTGTTCTTTATCAAATCTGAAAAATACTATTATATCATCTAGGTAGATGACCACAAATTTTTCCTTCTCCCCAATGAAGGCGATGTCCATGGCTCACTGGAAGGTTGCTCCTACGTTCATCAATCCAAAGGGAATTTTGGCATACATGAATGTGCCCCAAGGAGTGGTGAAGTTTGTATTTTATTTGTCTTCAGGTAGGGCAAAGATTTGATTGTAGCCAGAAAATCCATCAATCATGGAAATCCTAGATGCACGAGTTACCCTCTGCAATATGTGTTCCATATTTGGTAGCGGGTAATTGTCCTTCTTTGAGCTCATGTTCAGATATCTGAAGTCGACACAGAGTCTGATTTCTCCACTCTTTTTTCTCAATGGGACCAGGTTGGCCACCCACTCAGAATATCTCAAGGGAAAAATAATCTAAGCATCCAAAAGCTTCTTCACCTCCCTTTCCATAATAGGCAGTAATATAGTATTTATCTGTCTCAACTTCTGCCTAAATGGTTTGGCTTCCTCCTTTAGTGGGATCTTGTGTTCAATGACACTAGTGTCATATGTTCTTAGATATTCAT
>JASDQU011403310.1:43358-63226 GCA_032191745.1 Picea mariana
TTTCGCCCGTCAACAATAATGTAATCAAAGATTCATTCTAAGAGATGTACCCTAAGGAATCATCGGTGTAAATTAGGATCATAAACATGATAAACCCCATTTAATTGGGATACAACCATTTGTGCATCTTAATAGACCTGGAGATAAGATATACCATGCGACAAGGTGTCATGAAGAAACTCTATTACTATGTTGTATTCGACAACATTATTTTTGGCATCACCTAAACAGATACCTCCAGAAGATAGAAACTATCCTTGAGGTGTGAATATTACCCAAGCTACAGAACCAAGCCTCCGAGTGTGTCATCTAGTGCCATCTGTGAACCCAACAAACACCTCTGATTCACTTGACATCTACCACAGTGAAAAAGATGACATAAAAAACTACACATACATAAAACAAAAAGACAAAAACTAAACTTTATAAGAACTATACATATGTACAAGAAGTCACCCAAGGCGACCCACCTATGAGTAATACTTCTTGAGGTAGAGCCCAATTCTAGGCTTTGCCAAATATTTCCCTCCGAAGTCAACCAAACGATAAGCACCTTTCTTTAATACTTCCTTCATGATGAAAGGTGTAAGCCACATGGGTTTGAATTTGCCTGCCCCCAAGGGATCCTTATCTTGGTCATAGACCAGGACAAGGTCTCTTTTGGATAAAATCCGAGGAAAAATGGATCGATCATATTGACACTTTACTTTTTGCTTATGAACCTCGTTAGACAAGGTTGCATCACAACGGTGCTCATCAAGTTGCTCAAGATATAATAAGCGTTCCTCAAGTGGTGAAGTGTTTGGAAATAATTGTACAGACAACTTTAGAGATGGGATCTGGCATTCTATTGGAAAGATTGCTTCCATCCTGTAAACGAGTTGAAAAGATGAGAAATTGGTTGCAGTCTTTACAGATGTTCGGTAGGCCCACAATGTTGAGTACAACATCAAATGCCAATTTGACTTGGATGAATTGATCGTTCGCTACAAAATAGTCTTGAGGGACTTATTCACAGCCTCCACCTGACCATTCGCTTGTGGGTAATAGGGTGATGAATTCTCTTGCCTCAACCCAAGCTTTGATGTTAACTCAGACATCATTTTGTTCTGAAAGTGACTTCCATGGTTAGTGACAATCTCCCTTGGTATGTCGAACCTTCCTATTATCTGATTGAACAAAAAGAGAGTTGTTGTCTTGCCATCATCTTTAAATGTTGGAATAGCTTCAACCCACTTAGTTAAGTATTCTACTGATACGATGATATAACAGTTCCCCCTGCCTAAAGGGGGGTAGAATGTAGTATAATCAATCCCCCATTTAGTGAAGGGGCATACTGTAATGATGGGAAACATAGGAGTGAGGTGTACCCTCATCTTCTGAGAAAAGATCTAACACGGGTGGCACTTCTTGACTAATTCAACGTAATCCTTGATTAACGTCAGCCAAAAGTATTCGACTCGTAGAATATTTTGGATTGTTGAAAACCCAGACAAATGACCACCACATTCTCTAGTGTGGTAGTTATTAAGAATGAGCTCTTCTTCTTCATGAGTGAGACACCAAGGAAGGATGCAATCTACACCTCGACGATACAAAATGTCCTCGAGTATGAGATAGATTTTTTCTTGATGGTGTATATGTCAACGTTCATTATGAGAAGCAGAGGCAAGGCACTTCAAAGTCTGGAGATAGAATAGTATATCTCCATACCAGGGGTACGCAGATGAAATCATAAATATATCTCTTTTAATCGGTGATTCTCCGGGCGTAATATCAACTAACTCGACCGAAAGTTCTGAGATAAGTTCCACAAAGACCAATGACTTCTTAGATTTCACAGAAACAAAATCCAAGTCAAATTCCTGGAGGATAACAATCCATATACTGATCTTTCCACTAATTACACATCATGTCAACACGTATTGGAATGGATTCACAATGGCAATGACGATGGTCTTGCAAAATAAGATATAACGACGGAACCGTTGGACAACATGTATTGTTGCCAACGCAAGCTTCTCAACGTGGGAGTAGTTGATTTTTGGTCTGTTGACGAGCGAAATTGACTGTCCGTCAACTGGAAGAGTGGATCCGGTCCAGGGTTGTCTAAATAACCCAAGACGTTTGGGATAACCCACCCTGACGGGTTTAGCGGCTCTGTTAGCCGATCTAAGGTCCTAAGAAAACAAAAAAGAAAACAACTCTAAATTAACTAATCTAAATGAAAAATAACAATTAAAACAAACTAACAAACTAATCTAACTATTATATATACAATCTACTATCTAATACTATAATAACTCTACGAACTTAAACATCTAACTACTAACAAAAATAAATCTTATTCACAAATGTACAATATTTATAAATTACAGATTTAAATGAAAACCTGCAAAACTCATTGGTAATCTGTCCTAAGACAGCGAGACTAATTTTCTTTTTAATTTTTATAATTTTATGAAAAAGAAATAAACTGAAAACTATCGAAACTAAGCAACTAAAATAATAACTCTAACTACAAATCTAAACTAATATATTTATCTAAGCTACTTATATTATACTAACTAATTAACTATTAAATACTAAATAACAAACTGACCTAAAGTAACGCTTCAGGTTTGTCCTGTGTAAGATGGTCGATTGAGCTATTTGGTGGGAGGAAACCCGCACCAGGTTCTCCATGATCTTCTCGTAAATGGGAAGTTGTTCTGTTCTTCAGATATAATTACAGGACAAACAAGACATAAAAATTATAACAATCTTATGATTTACAAATCTTCACAGTTAGATAAATCTGCATGCAAAGATCTATACAAAATGTTTCAATTAACAAAGAAGAGAAATCTGTCATTTATTAACTGAAACAAAGTAATTGATGTACTTTAAAATTAGGAGAGATCATATATAGACAACATAAAAATCAAATCACATCAGCATACAAAGAATTATGATAGCTAAAGTAGTCGATAATTAATTGTGAACTGATATGCAAAAACTTGAAACAAAAATTTGATATATTGAAAGCGAAAGTTGTTACAAGACATCAACTTTCGTCTCAGTCTGAATCATAAATCCATAGTCTTGTTATCCGACAGTGCGGATGATGATGGTTATTACAAAAAATGACAATTATTTAAAGACCTTACACAGGGTAAAACATCCCTGTGGAAGTTATCAAAACTGTTTACACAAATCTGGGAAAATATCCCAAGTTTCTCTCTCTAACTCAAACTAACAACTTAAAAATAAAAACTACATCAAACAAATATCTCCTATATTGTCACAGCATGCCCAAATTGACCATTTGAATTCGTATGTACCTGAACAAGGACAAGAATAGACAATATTAGAGGATATTTTGTAGATAGAATTGATAAAAATCTAATTTTAAAGACTAGCTACAGAATCTTGCGATTCTGTAGCTGGTCTAAATCAAACACAGAATCGCATTAAAAATCTATTTGAATCTTAAAAAACATATTCAAACTATAAAAAATATTCGATTTCTAAAAGCATCATTCAAATCGACACTTGTATGCAAATTGAACAAACTAAATCGTATTCAACCAAATGATAATAGATATGGATGCACTCTGTTTAATTCGTTATCACCAATTCGGGTATACATAATCGTATTGGATAACCGAACAGTATTGAAATCGTTTTCATAACCAATTGAAATCAACACAAATAATTGCTTCAGCCATCAAGAAGATCACTGTCATATCCAAACGAAATCAACAGGATCGTTTTTTTCAAATTGATATAACTATATTAAATATAAACGATCATGCTAATCACTTGCAAATCAAATCAAATAGGAACAAATCGAAACAGTTTGAGGCTGGCAGAATCGTTATGAATTAACACTGTTTCCATGATTTTAGCGAATATATCTTCAACACAGGCCAAATGAGAATATCGATTCCACACAAAATAGAGTCGTTTTGCCAAATTGAAGTCGAACAGAGTTTTTTTCCTGATTTAAAAGATTACATCATATTTATTAAACCAATCATTAATAATGACACATAACACATTTAAAGGATCATAACAATTCAAGCCCCTGAAATCGTTCCAAAATCAAACCATAAAAACTAAATCAGAGCCGATATGATCCAACCACAACGAAATTATACCAAATCAAAACATAGTCGTGCTCTGATTTTAGCATAAAAATCTCCTATAGGACAGATGCAAACAAAATCCAAGCAAAAGAAAACTTCATTGATCACATTAATTCAAACTAACAGAAATTTTCTAAAGTGAACCACACCAAGTCAAAACCAATCAATCGCTTCTAATAAGATGGGCACGACAAAATCGCATACCAAAATCATAACCATATTCGACTTTAGTAAAATTAATCTATTGTACAGGATCCACAACATAACCGTTTTTGATAATCAAACTATGACAAAATTATTTCGAATAATAAACAGACTTATCGAAACTCAATAACCGATTCATTATATTAATCCAAGCAATTGATAAAATGAAATTGATATCAAAATTCATACCTGGATAATCAGTAGACAACTTGGTCATGATAGTTTTGAATTGACGAAGGCTATCACCGACTCGACATTCCTAAAAACGATTGAACCAGTGGTTTTCTGCTTCTAGTCATTATCTTGAAGCTTGTCCCTTTCTCTTGTCAGCACTATAACTTGGCTTTCCAATGATTTAATTTTTGACTATAACAAGGGAACGTCGGTATAGTAGTGCTCCAGCGACACATTACATTGGACACACACTGTCTTCTCGGGCTTCGACATAATAGTCGAGGGTTTGCTTAAATCACCGAGTGTTTCATTAGGTAGCTTGATTCCTGGGTAGCTAGGATTGTTCTTTAGGCAAGGGGGTAAATTAGTAACAAATTCATAGGGTGGCTCGGAGCACAGACCATGGGAATAAGGGTACTCTCCAGCTAGGAAGTGCTCAATATCAGAGTCCGAGTCTTTGCTGAGGACTATGGGATTTTGATCAGCGTTTGGATTAGGCTTATTCCGGGCAAGTCTCGATATCAATCGAGCATTTTTTTTACCTTTGCTGTCGACATTAGGGTTACCCTTGACTTTCTTGCTCACAGGATTTTTTACAGCCTCAACCTTGTCTGTTATAATGTCGGGTAGGTCATATCAGGGCAGACCAAGGGTTTGGGAGAGGGTAGAAGGGCGTGAAAAGGCGCGGGTGGCCTAACCTTGGTTTCACTGACCACATTCTTGTCGATTTGGACAGACTCTGAATCAACAAAACCATTTCGAGAGAGAAAAGCTTGCCAATTATCGTTGTGAAGGTTTAAATGATGAACAATGATGAGTCTAATCAAGCCATGGTGAAACAAGCTACTGTCAGCCTTCTCGCGTTTGAACCTCTTAGCCATTTTGTAAAGACTACGCAGGAAGTAAAATGGCATGTTCAATGGATAACCCATGAAATTCATTAACATTCGAAGATGATAAAGAAAAACCAATCCATACCGACCCTCACAGGTCACAAATTGTTTAACCATTATCAAAAGATCATGCCACATGGGTTTAAGTGTGGAAATAGGCATACCTTTGTCACAGGATGTAACTTTTCTAGATACGAATAGCAAAGGCCATGGAACCCCATCAACTTTAGAGTTTTTAAACCATCGCTGGCCCGTGGCTGCTAATCCTATGGCAGAGCTTATGAACTCTTCATTTAGCTCAAGCTTAATGTCACCTACTTTATCCCTACACCCATCAAAGGTAAGGGCGAATTGTTGTGCAAAAAATAGATTGAAACCCTCTAACCTCTGTAAAAACATGAGCCAACCACTATCCTCTAAATCCTTACGGGCGTTATCGATCAGTAGCAGTGCTTGACTACCGTTCGACTCTATCCGCACCACCGGTGCCATAGACAGGAGCACATGGTGAGCGATGTGAATGAGCCAGGGTTTGAATCACAACATACATAGGGGAAGAATGCTCAAAGGCTTACCCGAAACTAGCAGAGGTGAAACAGGGATATGGGGAAAGACATTAATGACATATCGTGCGAAGGTGGTGGAGCTATTTTGGCCCATGCACAACAGTCATATCCACAGTACAACCGCCGATGCTTATAACTATTCAAATGACTATGCATATGTATTAACAATTATGCCATTCAATCAACCAATGAAATCAATGGTAAGTGGATTAACCATTCACACAAGCAATAGTTATACCATAGTTTTAAAACCAAACAAATGAATCGAAACCAATACCAAGTGTTGTATTAAACGATTCATACCAAGGGTTTAACCATAACACCAATGCTTTTTTATGTAACCAATGTGCCAAGTGAATTGATCAAATAACATGTAAATCCAATCACCACTGCATCACAAACTCAATCACTCATAAAACGAAATTTCATAATCAATCAAAGAATGTCAAATAAGTATAGATCAAAAGGTCTTGCCAACTGTATAATGATAAGTAAAATGTAAACACAATGGGAATATCGACAAGAATGATAACGAAAATTCAGTGACGATTTTAATGCGACTTCGAAAACCAAGTTTTCACGCTTGCAATCATGAAAACAAGAAGAAAGGTAAGTGTATAAATAGTGCAAAAATAAAAGTGTCATTTTATTTGAGAATTGTGACGAAAATTAAGGTTTGCAAAACACTGGTGTAGGCAGCTTATAAGGACAGTAGAAAAACTGTGAATTGGCTGCCAACAATGGCGACACACTGGTAGAAGCAGTTATCTCTGCCAAAAGAACAAATTCGGATTAGGATAACAAGAAAAATTCTAACTCAAAAATAACAACCAGAAAATCGTGTAAACATCATCATTAACCAAATATTCCAGCAGTGTTTAAAGGATGAAAACTGATAACAGTCTCAAGACAAGCAAGTTGCGATATTAAAGATAAAATCCCCAATACTGTTGACAGAGCCACTACTGCCAGCAGGAGTCCATAGCCTCGACAGGGTTTCCATTTAACCCACTCTGACATCCGTATCCTGCCAAGAAGTTCTAGATCAGAATAAAGGACATTAAGAGGTTTCTTATTTGAAAATTTTCATATACTCGACATTGCTTCGCTACCAACGGGCCTGTTCAGTACCCTGACAAAGTTTTCTTGGTGCCATGCATGCATTTACCCGCTGCCAGCAGACCTGTTCAGTATCGCGGTGGGTTTACAAGCACTTCCCACAGCTCTATTAATGATTTATTTTTTTATTTTTTTTCAAAGATATATAGTTGAGTGGGGTGACGCTGAAAATTATGATATTTTAACATTTTTTTTTCAGACCTCAGCAGAATTTTTTAGAAGTGTCCTTTATTAAGATCTAGAGATGTTTCATTTACAAAACCAACTTCCTAAGGCAGGGAGACATCTTCTGAGTCATTCCCTTAAGAAATAGCGACATCATAAAAAGATAATGGATGATTGCAACAAGCTTATGTTAGATATTGAAATAAGTTAACTTCTTTCAAATGACAAACTTTTGCCAATCACAGATGTAAATTTCAGAAGTATACAATTCATGTTTATACAACTTTCTTAGCAGTTATTTCAGTGAAGGAATTTTCTGTTTTCTTTGTCTGAATAGTTCAGTATACAGGTATGTGTATTTCCAAAAACACAAGATGATAAACTCAAAGGAGAAATCAAAAAGAAAAAGAAAAAGAAAAAGAAAACAAAAGCAAAATATGTACATAATATACAAGGGTTGTCATCAAGAAAAGTACCTTTTCAGGGCTTGGCCATTCACCGGATAGGTGTCAGGCTTTCCTTCTAGATTCTGCAATCAGAAAGAATTGGGACCCAACTTCTCAACAATTAAAAAGGGTCCAAGCCATAAGTTTTGAAATTTCATGTGCTCTCCCTTTCCCTCATGTGGTTTGTCCCATTTCAAGACGAGGTCACCTACTTCGAAATTCCTATCAGAAGAAGAATTAGAATCGAACCATCTTCTAACCAATAGTTGATGCTGATCTAAATTATGTTTAGCTTGGGCTCTTACCTCTTCTAGCTTCATCAAAGTGTTAATTCAGTTTTCCAAAGGGGGACAATCTTCTTATTGAATTTTCTGTGATAACTGAAGTGAAGGAAGAAGAATGTGTGGTGGCAGAATTGCTTCTCTGCCATAAACTAGAAAAAAGGGAGAGTTACCTACAGTAGATTTTGGCATTACCCTATCGGCCCAGAGAACGTTTAACAGTGCATTGTGCCAATTTTTGTGATTTTCAGCCACCGTTCTCTTGATGATTTTAATCAAGTTCTTATTTGTTGATTCTGCCAATCCATTGCCCTGAGGGTAATAGCTAGCAGAATACTTCAATTTAATTCCTTTTTCCAAATTGAAATCGCTCATCTCAAGAGAGGAAAAGTAAGAATCATTGTCGAATACTAAACAGTCGAGAATACCAAAACGAGTAATAATATTCAAATTTAGAAAGGCAATTACCTGACTGGTGTTGACAGTTCTTAACGCAGCAGCTTCAGACCACTGAGTAAAGTAATCTATGGTTGTTATAATAAACTTGTGTTGTTGTGAGGATAGGGGGTTGATCGGACCTATGATGTCAAGGCCCCACTGCTGAAAAGGAGAGTCTACTGAAACGGGCTGCAAAGGAAAGGATGGTTTTTGTAACCACCCTGATGCTTTCTGACAAATGATACACTTACGACACAAGGCATGGGAATCTCTAAAAAGTGTGGGCTAGTAATAACTGGCTCTTAAAACCTTATGGGAAGTGATTTCACCACCAAAATGACCACCAGCTTCTCCTGCATGCAACTCTAGCAAGACCTTTTCTGCTTCATCTTTTTCAAGACAACGCATCAGTACACCATCAAAACTTTGATGAAACAGAATACCATTAACCAAATGAAAGGAGGCAGACTTTAATCTCAACGCTCTTATTTTAGTGTGGTTCAAGTGACGTGGGGCTGACCCATGCTCAAGATAGAATCTTATATCGTCATACCAAGGACTGACAGAGTTTTGTGCGCAACAGATTGCATTTTGATCGTGTTGTCGTAGGTTTGACGTATCGCTTTCTTCTTGTTGTCCTGCTGCTGAATTAGAAACTAGCTTGCATAACCCTTGGCCTCTCACTATCTGAGCTGGGGTGATTTCTAAGTCGTACTCCTGCAAGGAGGTGACCCAATTATCCCTCTTTTCTCCTAGTTCTTTCTGCACTAACATGTTCCTAACGACTGGGTAGGGGATAATGACTTTCGTCCTTGACTTCAAAAGATCAGATCGGAAGTGCTTGAGTTCTTTGAAAATAGCATAGGCTTGTCGATCTACCACTAGTCAATTAAGTTCAGCGCCTTTGAAAGCAAATATCATAAAGGCAATGGGTACTTCATTATTCTCGGCATTCTTTTGGGTTAAGACGGTGGCATAGGAACGGTCATAAGCAAAAGTGTAGAGTGTAAAGTCTTGAGAAAAGTCGGGGCTCATAAGAGATGGAGCATCTATTATGGCCTTCTTTATTGCATTAAAAGCTTGATTTTCTAGGGGTCCCCAGTGATATTAGGTGTCTTTCTTAATTAAATTCTGTAAAGGCCTGACCATTTCGGAGAAGCTGGGGAAGAATCTCCTCATGAAGTTAATCTGGCCTAAGAAAAACTGCATAGATTTTTTGAATGTAGGAGGGGGAAGTTTCATGATGACTTGAGTCCTTTTAGGGTTGATAATCATCCCTTCACTTGACATAATAAATCCCAAGAGTTTACCCTGTTCTACTGAAAAAATGGATATTTTAGGATTTAAGGAGATGCCGTATTTACGACATCGTTGTAGAACGGCTCCTAAGTGAGCTAGATGATCAATTTTGTTTTTAGATAATACAGTAACATCATCTAAGTAAACTACGATAGACTGATTGATTAGGCCTCAAAAATCAATGTCCATTGCTCTCTAGAAAGTGGCACCAGCATTAATCAATCCAAAGGGCATTTTTCGATAAGCATAAGTGCCCCACGGGGTACGGAAGGTAGTTTTAAGTTGGTCTGGTGGAGACATCAGGACTTGGTTGTACCCCGAGAAACCATCTAGTAAGGATAGCCTCTCAGAACCAGATACCTATTGAAGGATCTTTTCCATGGGTGGGACAGGATAGTTGTCTTTATCAGACGCTTTATTAAGGTTTCAGAAATCGACGCAGAGTCAAATTTCCCCACTTTTCTTCCAGATAGGGCCTAGGTTAGAAACCCATTGAGTGTGCCTAACAGGAAAAATTATCTTAGCATTTAGGAGCTTATTCAATTCTTTTTTAACGGTCGGTTCGAGCTTAGGGTGCATTTTTCTCAATTTTTGTTGGAAGGGTAAGGTTTGGGGCTTCATAGGAATGACATGCTGTATGATGTTAGGGTCGAAATTTTTAAGGTCATCATACGTCCATGCAAAGACATCTTTAAATTCTTTGAACAATTTAATAAATGAAACTTTTTCTTATTCAGAACATCCTACCCCTAGATTAATGCACTGCGAATTATCATTAGTTCCTAAGTTTACTTTTTCATAAGATAACGAGGAACTATTGGTTTTACAGTTGACCAACTTTTTAAACTTATCTTGAAGATCGTAAAATTTCTCTAATCTAACTAAAGATTTAGGGATTGAGTTTACCATGTCCGATGAAGATTCAGGAGTTCTCGGGTCTGGTATTACCGTGAAATCAAGCAAATTGTCATCATGCGTGCGTTCGTCTATCACCGTGCCTTGAAAAGTTTCTTCCATATGAAGAAAGTTAATAAGCTGTTGATCGTCGTCAAGGACTCTCCAGTTCATGATGTTGTCGGGAACAGATGGTCGGAACAACAGTTCGATGGAGAATGCATCTGGGGACAATCCTTCTACAGGAAAGAGTTTAGAAGCTACGTTAGCTAATAGATCTGCTTCAGAGTTATTCAATATAGGAATAGAATTTATATTGAAAGCAAAAAACTTATTCATTAAATTCCATACCTCGGATTGGTAGCTTTTAAGATGCGGAGACAGACAGTGGATAGAATCTCTTACCTCTCTAACCACTATTTCAGAGTCACCAAAGACGGTCAAGTTTTGAATGTTCATATCCAAAGATTTTCTGAGAGCTTGTAGTAAAGCCTCATATTCTGTAGTGTTATTAGTATATTCAAATTCTAGCCTACATGAAATCAATGTTTTGTTACCTGCCGGATCGATAATAACGCAGCCTGCTCTAGCTCCTTCTTTGGACTTTGACCCGTCAAAATAAAGAGACCAAATTTGATTTCCATCAGGTACATGAGACCGTTGCGTAGAAGCTATTGGCTGCACATATGCTACAATCTTGGACTGCTGTTCTGGATTGGTGATAGCTGAAGCCTCGGCCATGAAATTGCCGAAAAAGGTATCCATCCCTGGTACTTCAGGTGAATTCGCAGAAGGTGTAAATGGTTTTTTGGGATCGTTCAAATCTGTGAGCGTGAACTTAAGGTTGCGTTCATGATTTACCTTGATCTTGTCAGGCTTGCCGTTGTCTGGAAGCCATAGATGAGACCAATCTGTCGCAAAATAACCGTGTAGCTGCTCCGACCAGTCCCTGCTTAAAAATAGACCATACACTTCTAGATTATACACAACAATATTATCAATGACTTGATGAACCTTGGGGTTAGACGATAATCTTATAAGCACATTCTTTAGTTCTCCTATAACTTTACCATTGGTCCGATCGAGTTGTATGATTTTTAAGGTGGATGGTTCAACTTTGGCATTAATATTTTGGCATACAGACCATGGCATCACATTGGATGACACTCCTGATTCTACCATACAATTGTGCATGTTTCTACTAAAGATTTTGAAAGTTAACAAAAATGGAGGTACATTTTTGTGAGTGCTAAGGGTGGTAGTTTGTGGCTTTTTACTCGCAGTTTCTAAAGCTACTTTATCTACATTATTTACATTATTTACATTACTTACGGGAAGGCTTCCTTTATCTTGAGGATCATGATTATTTTTAGTGGAAGTCCTCTGAGGAACTTTGTTCTGCATAACCTTGTTACCACTTGAATTATCATTTTTTCCATTCTCTGAGATATTCTGTAACATTTTTTGTAGCAGAAATGGAAATTTCAATAACTCATAAACATAAATGTTAGCTCTCAACTTTTTAAGATCTTCAACTACATCATAATCTAAGTTGGGGTTCACATGACTCTATTTAGTCTCAGCTGGTTTAGATTTATTTGGAGGCAAAGTTGTAGTGTTTTCGGTAGAAGGTTTGTTTGTTGTCTTACTCCTAGTAATATAGGGATGTACTGTCTCGAAGTTAGCTTGAAAGATGCTATCCGAGAAGTGTCCAAAAATATTTGGAGAAGACTCCTCTTCTTGAACTATCTCTTGTTCAACTACCTCCTCAAGAATCTCAGGAGGCATCAAGTTATCTTGGGCTTCTAGAATTGTTTGAAGGGCACATTGCAGACTTTCTAGATTAAGGCCTTTGGTGGTTGGATTAGGTCGGTGGGTAGGAAAAGGCTTCTGGAACGGGGGTTTGTAAGGCCCTTTGCTCAAGGAAGCTTCTTTAGTTGTCCTTTTTAAGTCTATAACTTGATTTGACAGTTTTTGAACAACTTTTGTTAAGTTTTATAAATCAGAGCTTTCAGGTTGTGTTTTACTTTGAGTAGGTCTAGGGAGGATTTTGATCTTCTTTTTGGAAGAAGGACTAGTCTCTGTTCCATTGCTAGTAGATTATTTAAGACTAAGTATGTCTTTTTCAATCTGGCTAGCCTCCTCAAAGGCTTCTAACAAAGCGACTTTCTTAGATCGTTTAACCCAAATAGCTATACTTTGATGCAAAGCTTTAGTGTAGTATGCTATTATGAGATTCTCGACGGGCATGGAATCCACAGGGATTCGGTTTTTAAGTGTTAAGAATCTTTGATTAAAGTCTTTAACTTTCTCTTTTGGGTTCATTCTTAAGTTAGAAAGATCCATGACTAGGACTTCTGAAGGCTTACCATCTCCGAACTTTTCCAAAAAGCATGACTCAAACTTTTCCCAAGACATGATGGTATGGGGTTGTTGGGAAAAGTACCATGTAGATGCATTGCCCTCGAAAGTATAGGGGAACAACCTACAGACAACGTCTTCATGTTCAACATTGCGGAGTCTTATGGCTAACATAAACTTTTTAATGTGATCTTCGGTGATCTGTTTAGAATCAGGGTCAAACTTAGGAAGCCATTTCTCTGGATTTTTAGGTAAGGAATGCTAAGCTCCAGGTACAGCTACGGCATCCTGGTGAAGCCAAGGTCTAGCAGGGTTGTTCTGGTTGGCCATTGGTGTAGTGGGTGTGGAAGGCTGAGAAGGGGAATTGCCTTCGTCAGAGTAACCTCCTCTAGAAGAGGAAGGAGATGATGGAGGTGGTGAAGGAGGTATTCCAGATCCTCCTGCAGTAGGATTGAGGGTTGGATCTGTAGGGTTGACAGTGAGGTTAGTGCCTCCAAGTTGTTTCCTGATATCATAGAAATCTAAAGGTTGGTCCAACGGACGGTTTGGTTGCCTCAAACGGGCTAAGGCACTATGATTTCTTATGAGAGATTGATGGAAAATCTCTTGTATGTCACCACCTATAGGATTTGGGGTTACTGGTTCAATCGTGACCCATGGATTGTCGGCTGATGTGGTTGCTGTTTGAGGGGGAATATTATCGTTTGAATGACTTCTTGTCACTATAGGTGAGCGATTAGGTGGTGGAGGAAAGTTACGGCTACCTCGTGCCATTAATTAATTTCAAGCCCTCCTTCTAGCACCATTTGTTGATGGGCGAAATTGACCGTCCATCAACTGGAAGAGTGGATCCGGTCCGGGGTTGTCTAAATAACCCAAGCCATTTAGGATAACCCACACTGATGGGTTTAGCGGCTCCGTTAGCCGATCTAAGGTCCTAAGAAAACAAAAAAGAAAACTACTCTAAATTAACTAATCTAAATGAAAAATAACAATTAAAACAAACTAACAAACTAATCTAACTATTATATATACAATCTACTATCTAATACTATCATAACTCTACGAATTTAAACATCTAACTACTAATAGAAATAAATCTTATTCACAAATGTACAATATTTATAAATTACAGATTTAACTGAAAACCTGCAAAACTCATTGGTAATCTGTCCTAAGACAGCGAGACTAATTTTTTTTTTAATTTTTATAATTTTATGAAAAAGAAATAAACTGAAAACTATCGAAACTAAGAAACTAAAATAATAACTCTAACTACAAATCTAAACTAATATATTTATCTAAGCTACTTATATTATACTAACTAATTAACTATTAAATACTAAATAACAAACTGACCTGAAGTAACGCTTCAGGTTTGTCATGTGTAAGATGGTCGATTCAGTTGTTTGGTGGGAGGAAACCCACACCAGATTCTCCACGATATTCTTGTAAACGGGATGTTGCTGTGCTCTTCAGATATAATTACAGGACAAACAAGACATAAAAATTACAACAATCTTATGATTTACAAATCTTCACAGTTAGATAAATCTGCATGCAAAGATCTATACAAAATGATTCAATTAACAAAGAAGAGAAATCTGTCATTTATTAACTGAAACAAAGTAATTGTTGTACTTTAAAAATAGGAGAGATCAGATACAGACAACATATAAATCAAATGACATCAGCATACAAAGAATTATGATAGCTAAAGTAGTCGATAATTAATTTCCAACTGATATGCAAAAACTTGAAACAAAAGTTTGATATATTGAAAGCGAAAGCTGTTACAAAACATCAAATTTCGTCTCAGTCTGAATCATAAATCCATAGTCTGGTTATCCCACAGTGAGGATGATGATGTTTATTACAAAAAATGACAAGTATTTAAAGACCTTACACAAGGTAAAACATCCCTATGGAAGTTATCAAAACTGTTTACACAAATCTAGGAAAATATCCCAAGTTTCTCTCTCTAACTCAAACTAACAACTTAAAAGTAAAAGCTACATCACAAAAATATCTCCTATATTGTCACAGGATGCCCAAATTGACCATTGCATTTCATATGTACCTGAACAAGGACAATAATAGACAATATTAGAGGATATTTTGTAGATAGAATTGATAAAAATCTAATTTTAAAGACTAGCTATAGAATCTTGCGATTCTGTAGCTGGTCTAAATCAAACACAGAATCACATTAAAAATCAATTCGAATCTTAGAAAACATATTCAAACTATAAAAAATATTTGATTGCTAAAAGAATCATTCAAATCGACACTTGTATGCAAATTGAACAAACTAAATCATATTCAACCAAATGATAACAGATATGGATGCACTCTGTTTAATTCGTTATCACCAATTCGGGTATACAGAATCGTATTGGATAACCGAACAGTAATGAAATCGTTTTCATAACCAATTGAAATCAACACAAATAATTGCTTCAACCATCAACAAGATCACTGTCATATCCAAACGAAATCAATAGGATCTTTTTTTTCAAATTGATATAACTGTATTAAATATGAACGATCATGCTAATCACTTGCAAATCAAATCAAATAGGAAGGAATCGAAATGGTTTGAGGCTAACAGAATCGTTATGAATTAACATTGTTTTCATAATTTTAGTGAATAGATCTTCGACACAGGCCAAATGAGAATATCGATTCCACACAAAACAGAGTCGTTTTTCCAAATCGAAGTCGAACAGAGTTGTTTTCCTGATTTAAAATATTACATCATATTTATTAAACCAATCATTAATAATGACGCATAACACATTTAAAGGATCATAACAATTCAAGCCAATGAAATCATTCCAAAATCAAATCATTCCAAAATCAGAGTCGATATGATCCAACCACAATGAAATCATACCAAATCAAAACATAGTCGTGCTCTGATTTTAGCATAAAAATCTCCTATACAGGTCAGATGCAAAAAAAATCCAAGCGAAAGCAAACTTCATTGATCACATTAATTCAAACTAACAGAAATTTTCTAAAGTGAACCACACCAAGTCAAAACCAATCGATCGCTTCTACTAAGCTGGGCACGACAAAATCGCATAACAAAATCATAACCATATTCGACTTTAGTAAAATGAATCTACTGTATAGGATCCACAACATAATCGTTTTTTATAATCAAACTATGACAAAATTATTTCGAATAATAAACAGACTTATCGAAAGTCAAAAACCAATTCGTTATATTAATCCAAGCAATTGATAAAACGAAATTGATATCGAAATTCATACCTGGATAATCAGCAGACAACTTGGTCATGATAGTTTGGAATTGACGAAGGCTGTTGTCGACTCAACATTCCTAAAAATGATCGAACCAATGGTTTTCTGCTTCTTGTCATTAGCTTGAAGCTTGTCCCTTTCTCTTGTCAACACTGTAACTTGGCTTTCCAATGATTTAATTTTTGACTGTAACAAGGGAACGTCAGTATAGTAGCGCTCCAGCCACACATTACATTGGACACACGTTGTCTGCTTGGGATTCGACATAACAGTCGAGGGTTTTCTTAAATCATCGAGGGTTTCATTAGGTAGCTTGATTCTTGGGTAGCTAGGATTGTTCTTTAGGGAAGGGGGTAAATTAGTAACAAAGTCATAGGGTGGCTCGGAGCATAGACCATGGGAATAAGGGTACTCTCTAGCCAGGAAGCGCTCGATATCAGAGTCCGAGTCTTCGCTGAGGACTATGGGCTTTTGATCAGTGTTTGGCTTAGGCTTATTCCAGGCAAGTATCGATATCAATCGAGCATTCTTTTTACCTTTTCTATCGACATTAGGGTTACCCTTGAATTTCTTGCTCACAGGCTTTTTTACAGCCTCAACCTTGTCTGTTATAATGTCAGGTAGGTCGATATCAGGGCAGACTGAGGGTTTGGGAGAGGGTAGAAGGGAGTGAAAAGGAACGGGTGGCCCAACCTTGATTTCACTGACCATAGGCTTTTCGATTTGGACAGACTCTGAATCAACAAAGCCATTTCGAGAGAGAAAATCTTGCCAATTATCGTCATGAAGTTTTAAATGATGAATGACGATGAGTCTAATCAAGCCATGGTGAAACAGGCTGTTGTCAGCCTTCTCGCGTTTGAACCTCTTAGCCATTTTGTAAAGACTACGCAGGAAGTAAAATGGCATGTTCAATGGATAACCCATGAAATTTATTAACAGTCGAAGGTGATAAAGAAAAACCAATCCATACCAACCCTCACAGGTCACAAATTGTTTAACCATTATCAAAAGATCATGCCACCTAGGTTTAAGTGTGGAAATAGGCGTACCTTTGTCACAGGATGTAACTTTTTGTGATACGAATAGCAAAGGCCATGGCACCTCATCAAATTTAGATTTTTTAAACCATCGCTAGACCGTGGCTGCTAATCCTATGCAGAGCTTATGAACTCTTCATTCAGCTCAAGCTGAATGTCACCTACTTTAGCCCTACACCCATCAAAGGTAAGGGCGAATTGTTGTGCAACGAACAGGTTGAAACACTCGAACCTCTGTACAAATGTGAGCCAACCACTATCCTCTAAATCCTTACGGGCGTTATCAAACAGTAGCAGGGATTGACTACCGTTCAGCTCTATTTGCACCACCGGTGCCATAGACAGGATCACACGGTGAGCGATATGAACGAGCCAGGGTTTGAATCACAGCATATGTAGGGGCAGAACGCTCAGAGGCTTACCTGAAACTAGCAGAGGTGAAATAGGGATAGGGGGAAAGACATTAATGACATATCATGTGAAGGTGGTGGAGCTATTTTGGCCCATGCACAATAGTCATATCCACAGTACAACCACCAATGCTTATAACTATTCAAATGACTATGCATATGTATTAATAATTATTCCATTCAATCAACCAATGAAATCAATGGTAAGTGGATTAACCATTCACGCGAGCAATAGTTATACCATACTTTTAAAACCAAACAAATGAATCTAAACCAATACCAAGTGTTGTATGAAACGATTTATACCAAGTGTTTAACCACAACACTAATGCTTTTTTATGTAACCAATTGTTGTTGGGAAATAATACCCTACGGACTAACAAGCTAGGGATGAACTTGTACGCAGATCATGACCTTAAAGAAAAACACTTTTAACCTATCACCCCAATAATCAAACCCCTTTTTCACATACAAGCATGGAAAAGACCTACTAACCTTTTTTATCGATGTTTGGTGTAGATCCTTCATTGCGCTTTATCTGCTTGCTTGCGCTGCTCCTTCCAAAGACAATCCTGCAATCAAGACAAAACACTACGCATGCATGCTATTTTTCTACCTAAGGGTTAGAGATTAAGCATAAATCAAATAAAATATATATCACTCATGCATTGGGATGGGAAAAGTATTCTTTTATTAATCTCAAGATGAATCAACTTACAATAATGATAGATACCAGACACCGTTCCTCGATCCTGATCCTGGGCTCCTCCTCTTCTTTGTCCTCCAACTGCTTTGTTTGAATTCTCGTTTAGGCTTGAGGAAATGCTAAAGGGTTGGGACAAATGGATTCAGCAATTGGGCAGAGTTTCTTTGCTATCTTTTTCCTCCTCCAAATAGTACCCCTACCCCTTCTTTTATAGGCTAGAAGGAGCTAGGGTTTTGGACGAACTCTCGGCCATGCATGGCTGGGAGTTTCAGTTAACTGACCCATATCTTTTTGTCCCGTTGGCAACTTTCCTGTTTTTGTGATTTGTTAGGTAAACGTGGGCTATAGTAGGCCAGCCAGCGTTCCAACGCATGCAGTAGTAGGCCTACCAGCGTTCCAACGCGTGCAATAGCAGGTTAGGGCACGTGCTACTTGATTTAAGAGGATTTTTTAGAGTTTGTTTAGCATGGATTTGGCAAGGAAGGGGTATGAGTTGGCCAGATGCCAGGTAAGCATGTATGGTGCAATTTAGGGTTATAACAGATGCCCACTAATGTGTGAGTTCAGAAGAGCATTTGATGGCCTAAATACATTACCAATTCTTTACCAATCTGTACTGATATGCTGAATGAGTGAGCCCAGGAATCAGGAATCAGGAGGTGCCATCTGCAAAAAATATCAAATGTCTCACCGAGGCAGGCATACCCATGCTCAGGATAAAATAGAACCATGGCTACCAATCAAATACACTGTAGATCCATGTCAAACAACTATAAAGAGTAACCACGAACAATACACAACGGAGCTGCATCTCGAAATCCGAAAGATATACATAGAAAGTATCCATCTCCCAGAAGTTGATCCGGTCCGATGGCTGTACTTCAGAGCTCGAGAAACAACTTCAAGGTCTTCTAAAACTTGGGTAGGAGTGTAATATGAGTGTACAACTGCACTACCCAGAGGTCTTCGACGGCTCGTCGGTTATGGACTTGATAATCTTGATGATCGGACTGAAGGCTTCGGTGATTTCGAACAAAGACTTGATTGGACATTCAGGATGGCTGGGTATGCAAACAAGAGACATAATGCAGAGGGTCCGACTCAGGCTTAGTAACAAACTTCCCTTGGACAATAGCACGACAAGTGATAAGACTCACGCAGCATATCTATTAATCATAAGTCTACAAAGCAGGAGGCAACACAAACTCTCCATATGTTTGGAAGAGTAACCAAACAATGGAGGACACAACTCTATAACAAGCAAATATTTCTAAGGTCGTACTACATCCCATAGTCTGATAAATCAAATGGACAGATGTGCTTTATCCAAGGGCGACTCATGATGCTTCCAATAAAGAAAATACTTTTCCCATCTTCTTTTTGGGGTATATTTGATTTTTTTGTTCTTTTTGATGATTTTGAAAGAATAAAGGAATATTACGTTACAACGGAGGAATGAGTATAGCAAACAT
>JASDQU011403311.1:12775-23572 GCA_032191745.1 Picea mariana
ATGAAAGAAAAATACATGGGCTATATGAGGAGCTTATTTATGTACATTCCTAGACTAATTGATTTTTACAAAGCGCTAGGTGAAATAAAACTTCCACCATATCCATTCAAGCAACTCCCTAGCAGAAAACTTGTTTACTCTGTCAATGATCAAATAAAAACAATGCAACTGTGACCGCAAAATGATTACACTTTTCATATCTCCTCCCAGTGCTGAAGTCAGGATAAAGCTGAGCGACTCCAAGACATGAAGGAAATGAAACTCCATGTACTCCCTTACAGGTTCAAAGAACAAATGAAAAAACCCATTGGGTTGGTGGAAGAAAACATGCTTTGTCTTACTGATCTGAAAATAGGGGGCTGACTTGTTTTGCTATGCAAGCACCCTCTACTCCATTAAAATAAACTTCAGGACCTTTCTTAATGTCTTAATTGTGGAAGAGGATTTATGTGTCAAGTTTATGCTTCTTTTAGGTGTTTATGTGTGAGGAATTTTCAATGGCTAAATATGTTGTTTAAATAAATACAACAACAAATATAAGTTGCAGCAAATAATAACCAACAAACTCACAACAATAACAACATGATAAAGGAGTTCACCCCCAACTGGGCTACATCTCCTTGAGCCTCCATCAATGGACTAGGCTCTCTGGGATTAGTTTGTCAAAGATTCTTTTACAAGATGCTGCTCAACTCCAATGGATTTACTGACTGTACCATTGGGTTCATAATACATAAAACCCCAAAAATGACTATTAGAACTCTGAAAACAGACCATGGATCATCTGGGCATGACCTCTTCTACTGGTGGCCTTGAGCTTCCCTGAGCTTCCTTGTGGAAAAAACAAATGTAAAAGTCCTCAAATGCCTCTGAAACCTGTCCCAATGAGTTCAGAGCATCTCAATTAGTCAAGAATGACTATTTAGTCACTGAAAATGGACTTTGGCTCATATGAGCATGGCCTTATTCAATGGTGGCCTTGGGCTCCCTAGAGCTCTCTGAAACTTCAATGTAACAAAACCTACAATAGAAGTCTCCAAATTCCTTTGAAAACTGTACCAATGGATTCAGAACATCCAAAAACTCCTAGCTGGGCTTTTTCGGCACCTCATTTGGCCAAACAATGAAGAAGATAAGCCTCCTGCCATTTTCCTCCTTCAAGCTTGCTGTCTCTGGTTTGCCAATTCCCACCTTCTGTGTGAGTAACCTGGCTTCTGGGTGTTTCCTGTGCCTAAACCCAGCATGTGCACACATCTCCAAAAAATGTGCCAAATTTTCGCACCGTTAGCGGACTTAGGGCCTCAAAGGGCGGAGGTGTTGGACGCATGGGGGCCATATGGCCACGTCCCAGCGCAAATTAAGGGCTCCGTTGCATGATTGAACGTGAGATTGAAAAGTGGAGGGTGTATGGAGGAGTACCGTTGGAAAATCCTGCGCGTGGTCATGTGGTTCACGCATGTAACCGGGGGCTGGGGCTAAGTCCCAGCCTGGACGCACCCCAAACTATGCATATGTTCAATTTAGATATATATTAAAACAAATATATTTAAGAAGTAAAGTGTGGGCACGTTGGTAGCCCAACCTTTTCCAATACTTTGCATAGTGTCGGAGGTCTGGGGTTCGATCCCCGTGGACTCCATAATTGTTTTACACCAAACCACAGCACAGTGCCACGTGGAATCCCATACTTCGGCCACGTGGCACCACCCCATTTTCCAACCAGATGCCACATGTCCTAACCTCATTCGCCCACATGTCTGCGAAGTCAACACTTGCCACGTCAACATATGCCAACTCAACATTGACACGTCAACACTGCCACATCAGTTGTACGACCCTGCCACCTTAACTGTATGGATGTCTGTTTGAACCTGTTCAAAGTGTGTTGGGTTCGTGAGGACGAGGCCTACGCACCTGTCCGTTTCGAAGTGATTCCGAACACTTTGATTTTTGGGCTAAATTTTGACCCCTGGTCCAGATTCTGATCACACCTTCCCAATGAAAGGATTTTGGACCCACAAAAGATGATGATTATCTGCCTGAGCTTCAATACTCTTCTACTTTCAAGTTCTATCAACTCATTCTACTTGAAAAGTCTTTTTGGCAATCACCCAGGGTACCTTGACATGCCTTTTACTGCAGCTGGCTATGTCTCTCAACCACTGTTCTCTGGCTGCTGCTAACCCAATGTTCTCTTTGTGCTTGGAAGACTGTCAGCCTTCCCACTGAGAATCAAGTCCCTCTTGTGAACTCTTTGGCGTCAAAACAATCCACTCTACAATGGATGCAAAACGCTTTCCTGTGACATCTTGTCATAATCCAAGAAAACCATCAATCTTGAAAACAAACTTTATACAAGAATGAAAATGATGCCAACCAACTCTTTTTCTCTTCAATCAATAACGTTCGCATCTTGTACTTCATCAAAGTAAATGGCGTTTTCTTGCATCCTGGTGTACTCAATATTGACTTACAAGCCAACAAACACCATCGACTAAACATAAGTCGAAAGACATGATTGACACAACATAGTCGTCAAGACAACATCGACACAAGTCGAGACTCATTTGAAACACATCGACACAAGTTGAGACTCATTTGAAACACATCGACATTCCAAAATGACAAGTTCGACATTCATGATACATAACCATATTACAATCACGAGTCACTCATAATGAAGCTATCATCAAGTTCATTATTTACACACATACAAAATCACATGCATGTGCACAACACTTCGACTCTCCTTCAAGTACAAACATAAGTACATAAACCCAAAAACATGTGGGTACATAAGAGCTGAAATGAAAAGCTAAATGGTTGCAATAAGTGAGCATCATACCCATCTTTTACATCCTCTTGGCGAAGTTGTGCAACAACAAGAATGCCTTCAATAGAAACACATTCACATTCAAACTTGCATCATACAAGTTGTGATAAACTGCTGCAACTTTTCATACTTTCAACATAAATGAATACATAAGGCTGAAATGTGCATCTACAAACAGAGAAATGCAAGCCTTACTTGTTCAAGAAATCTAACCATTTCTTACCAAGCCAATTCAATGGTGAATTTTTCTGCTGAAAATCCTCTTCTTGTGAATCATCTTGACTCACATCGATGATCTTAGTTTTATGAATAGGCAGAGGTGAAGACACCGGATCAGTATCTACAACAAAAGAAGAGGGCATGTTTTCTTCTTCCAAGGATGGATAAATAAAGGAAGGCCTATTATCATATGAATAGACAAAGCAGAGGATAATCCTATTTATATGTGAAGGGAAAAAGAGAAATGAGTTGATAAACAAGAACAAGATTTCATGAATAAAGCTCATAAACTGATACCTAGTCTTCCCCTTCGGTATGGTCATCTTGCTGTCAAAAAGATCCTCCCCAATGGAGTATTCGATAGTGGAGTCACCAGGGGCAAGTTGCAATCTTCAATGGTTCTGATGTCTGATGCACCTTCAGAATCAAAAGCTCATTGTCGTTCTTACCCAGGGAAATGTATTCAATTCGTTCCTCGAAAACGACGCCAGAAATGTTAGCACTAGAAGTCACCTTCAGATTTCATAGAAGGTAAGCCCAGTACCGATTAGTTTATGTGAGTGTAATTGATTTTTAAGAGGTCAAATGGAGAAGACTAATGATAATAATGTTTTAACTCAGAAATCTGGAGTAGCATGCACAAGCAATTGAGGTCTGGAATCAACTTCAGTCAGTAAGTTGGAGTAAGGGTTAATAAAGGGAAGACTTTGGTGAGGAGAGTGTAGAGGTATGCCATGGACATTAGGTCTTCCAACAACCTAAGGAGGAAAAACTTGAACGCGATATCCTCTTGAATTCAAATCTCAAAGAAACTGAAAGAAATTATAGCAACACTATAATCAAACATTCATCATAACACAGTTACAACAATTCATTTGAATCAGTCATTCATGAACTCTCTCAGTATCAGAGGAAAATAATATGGGGTAATAAAACTGACTTAGATTAATCAAGAAGTCTCAAATCAAGTACATAACCAGTGAACCAGTGTTCTTCATCAAAATATTACAATAGCAGGGAGCCTAGCTCAACCATTCGACCTTAACAAAATACTAAAACTGCCTATATATACTAAGAAATGCTGCAACCACCGGGAGCATGATCGAACCTCTGCATTTAAATATTTCAGTTGGTGCTTGCTTTGTCAGACTGTGCATGTATCCTTCTGTCTGACACAAACTTAACTCAGCATGGGCCTTCAGGAAAAATCGTCCATTGAGGGGGTCTCTGGATAACAACTCTGTCTCTACAACCATATCCTCAGTGCTTTCCATTTATGGAGTGAGTTTAAGTTTCAACAACCACTCCTTTTTCATTTACTTCTTCTTCTTGGGATTGCAATGAGGCTAAATTCCTAGGGGCTACAATGTGCTACTGGAGGCTCTTTACTGCAGGTCCTATGAAACCCGCGACCTTCCTCTTTTGCGCTTCCGAAATCTTGAGCCTCAGGTGCCAACTCCTTCTTCATCATCCCTTCATGCTGGTGACCTCGGGCTGCGACCTTGGGCCTATCTCAAAGGTGCATCGGGGTTTCGCACTTCGCGAAACTAACACATCACTTCCTGCAAAACCTCTCATTCGCGAAACTGCGAATCTGCCAATCTGGTGCCACGTGCCCCTCTGAATCAGATGACCCATGCTAATTTCGGGTTTCGTACCTTTGACGATTAACTTTAACATTATTTTGAACTCCCAATTCTCGCGATAATTTTCTACAGTTGATCTCTCCCAATGAGATTTATGGCCCAGATTTAATCTTTGCTCGACCTTGATCTCAGGCCTTTGCTCCGATGCTAATCTTTGAGCAACTTTGGACTTCCGAATGCCCGTGTGCCGTCGATCTAATTTTCTTGATTGGATATCCGCTGTTGAAAGATAAACTTGTTTGCTTGCTTGATTCGAGTCTAGAACAAATTGCTTTGAACGCTGTGCTTTGACGCTTCTTGTGTAGACCACGAACTTGGACAACCTGTTGCCCTTGACAACTATAAGTGATAACAGAGTCATATATAGTTCTATCCATATTCATAGTAGGTGGCTTCCATATTCATCAAGTATTTCACTGAACAAAATTTTGTCTCTTTGAGGGACATTCTAGGTGTGAGGGCTACATCAACTTAGCAATTGAACATGTTAACATTCTTTTTTTTTCTTAGCAACATATTTTGAGGGGGGTTTTGTTTCCACTGGTTTTTCCCTATTTACCTCACTTTTTTTTAGTTGTTATGCATACATGAGTACCTAACATGGATTCATATTGNAAGTATTTCACTGAACAAAATTTTGTCTCTTTGAGGGACATTCTAGGTGTGAGGGCTACATCAACTTAGCAATTGAACATGTTAACATTCTTTTTTTTTCTTAGCAACATATTTTGAGGGGGGTTTTGCTTCCACTGGGTTTTCCCTATTTACCTCACTTTTTTTTAGTTGTTATGCATACATGAGTACCTAACATGGATTCATATTGTTGGGACTCATCATTTTGCACACCCCAATTGTGTTTTAGGGGGGGTGCTGGAGTACATTCACATTTTCCTACTATTTAGGAGGACTGCTATTTATAGCATGTCTGCTTTTATTCAATGTCTGCCTATATGTAATACCATGGGAAAACACGATGGGTTTCCAAAACCATGGGCACATAAACCACCATTAGGTAAATTCCTATTTTCTAGGAGGAAGAGTGATTCATTCCTTGATTTTAGGAGATAATTCATATTTCATGGATAGAGAGCGCACTTGAGTGAGAATATTATTCTCCTAGATAAGTGCACACTTCTCCTTAAATATTTAGTTATATTATTAGTTGTGAAGTCAAGTTATACACACATGAGTTCTCACTAGTGCATGGCTAACTCCATTTATGACTAGCTAACTCTGTTTATGGCTAGTTAATTGATACTAAGAAGGAGTTTATTTTTGTTATTACACATGCATGCGCTAGAATATTAACCTAGTGCACATTACTCCTCTTGTGGAGACTTATATATATTGTACTCATGATCAAGGATTAATACAATGTGATTTGAGTTGGTTTCTTAGTATCTTATGTGTGAAGATTGATTCTATTTTTCTATCTCCTCTCTTTCTTTTGCAATTAACTAGTGTAGTGTATCCTAATCACAATTAAATCTTGGAGTGTGGTTTAATCCTATAGAGCTTGATAGCCTGTTGCTGAGTGATAGGGGCATCCTATCATTTAGAGATTGATTTTGGGAAATCCCATTCAGAAGATCGCTTGTGGGAAGACCTTTTCGGGAAGGACTCGTTTGATAAGATTTTCCTAATGGGCGAGTTCGATGGAGAGAAAATGATAGCCTTGCGTGTTTTGGGTTTTGAAAGACCCATGAGAGTGGTGAGTTCACTGTTCCGATGGGGATTTTTTGAATCGGTGAGAGCCTAAAAACTTTGCGGGCTTCAGACTTTAGGAGAAATTGGAAATTATGGGTGTGATAACTTGTCATCCCGATGAGATGAGCTCAATGGTGAACATTCAATAGCCTTGTAGGATGTCGACTTTGAGAAAACCTTGATGTGCGGTAAAATTAAATCTTGATTGAATGAGTGTGATGGCTTATGTCCGATGGTTAGTATTAGCCTTGGGGATGACGCCCTTAATCCGAGTGAGGGAGAAATTCAACATCAGTTGGACTTTGAGAAAACCTTGATGTCCACAACATGCCCACTTGACATACATAGTAGGCCCATGGGCCTGCTATGAGATGACATTTATCAATAATTTATAAACTTGATATAGTTACTACTAGTCACCCATAGATAATATAATGTTGTGCATAACACTTTTATGAAAAGTATTATTACTTATTTACTGTATGGGTCTGCGTATCTATAACCAAATATTTTACATCATATGTAGGATGACACATTACAACAGTACAAGAAACTTGAGCCCATCCCCAAAARGAATGACRATCCTATAAATTTTTTTGTGGCAATTACTCAACAAGAAATGGTCATTAAAATGGTATTGATCTTCTTGTTCACATGCTTTTCATTGATGCATAGTGGGTTCCACTTAGATGTTRTCATATATTATGTTTTAGAAAATGGCAATTCTATAGGAATTTACATTTTGTTTGCTTCTAAAGACAATAAAATTACAATGCCATCATATATCGTATAGACTAAAATATATGACCAATAATCCTAGAATTTATTGTATTGTCAAAATAATAATGTTGAAATATTTCTTTGCCCTAGAAGATTTAGTATAACACATAAGTAGAACAAAATAATATAAACTATCATGAGGAGTTGACTGGTCTTGTCATCTTGAGAACAATATTTCTAGACTGCGAGCAAATTGATGTGTGATGTTGTTGGGTTTAAAACATGTTTCAAAGCTTCCTAGAATAGTTTAAGTTGCTTGATGTGATGCCTCTCTCTTTTTTGGATAAAGATACCAAAGAAATATTTATCACACTCAACTTGTTTAACCAGACCTTTCAAAACCCTTCCGCAGATCCCATTAACAAAATTCTGCAGGATTTATTGGTATAGGTTCGATTTCTCATCAGTGAAGTAGATGTGACATATGAGTCTTTTTCACTGATGTCAACTAATGACATATATGATCTCTAAAATTGTACAAAAAAAATACAACTAAGTAGAACGACAAGATGTTATAAACATCAACATAGAAGAGACAATTCCACCATAATTGCAATCTATTTAGATTTAAAACTTGAAAATACACTTGCAAAATGTTGAGATATGCATGCCACCTGTGCACTCTTCAATTGTCTTTCTTGTTATAGTCCCCTTTGAAATTGAAATTTGTCCTATTTCTTCATCCTAGCATCCCTACTCATAGTCCTACATCTCGCCAATTATTAGTAATACTGGAATTTAGGAACATGCATAGGTCCACTGTAGCCTTGGGTCAAAAAACTTGAGATACCAATGTTTTTGCAATGCTTTCTTATGATTAATAGTATTTATGGGTGGGAAAACATTGAGATAAATACCTCAAGTTTTATAATACCTTGTGCATAATATATATATAGGGTTAAGATGGAGTACACAAGGTATTTAGGTCAGCCTTTTTTTGTGCACATCAACATTATAGTCTAAATCAACATTGCACAAAGAGTTGATGCATCCTCCCTACCAAGGATGTAGTATAACACCAAGCCCTTGAACCCAAGGCTATCTTATTATAGTGGAATATCCCTATGTTGGGATGTTAGTGCTCTTGTTTGTTTATTTTTAAATTATTTTTGTGATTTGTAGGCATATAAAAGTTATGTCATGTTTCCATACTACTGGGTAGAAATAAAAAAGGGTATTAAAAATGATATGAAACAATGAATACTTAGGATATCCAGTAAAAATATGGGTTATTAAAATTGTAAATATATATTGGGAGGGGGTTGAACAAAAGTATTTTGGGGGGGATTTTTCAATATCTAGTGAAATTAGGGGTATTCTTTAATATCCCATGAAAGAACATGCTATGTCACAAGTTCATTGAGTGAACCCCCTGTGCTAGAAACATGTGATCTAGACGCATATGAAAATGCACATGGTTGACATGAATGGGATAATTCTATTGTTGATGAGTATTATTCCTTGATGAAAATTGAGACATGGGATTTAGTCCCTTGAATGCAAGGAAATAATGTTGTGAAGTGTTGATGGATCTACAAGACCATATTCACATTTGAGGATGCTATTTAAAGACATAAGGCTCATTTGGTAGAGAAATTATTTTCTTAGAAAGAAGGCATCAATTAAATTGATGCTTATTCACATTTGAGGATGCTATTTAAAGACATAAGGCTCATTTGGTAGAGAAATTATTTTCTTAGAAAGAAGGCATCAATTAAATTGATGCTTTTTCCTTGCTTGAAAAGATTAACTATATTCGACTAATTTGCAAAGAGGTACAAGAGATGGATGTCAAAAGTTATTTTTATATGGTGATCTCATTAAAGAGATTTATATGGAGAAACCCTCGAGTTTTGAAATTGATGGTAGTCTTGTGTGTCCATTGAATAAATACTTGTATGGTTTGAAATCCTTGTGTGCCAATTGAAGATGGATATTTTTTTTCTTGATCTCAATTTCAAAGGCTATGAATGAGAATATAGTCTCTATGTATTTCATGTAAATTGTAAGACATTTATTATTGCATTGTATGTGGATAACCTAGTCATTATTGGAAGCAACAATGATTTGATTTTGGGTTTGAAGAAACAATTAGTGGATAGATTTTAAATCACTGACCTTGGCAATTTGTTGCATTTATTTTTAGGCATCCAAATCTTACAAATGGATGATGATATCTTTATTTTTCAACCTAAATGTGTTTTGAATATTTTACAGAAGTTCATATTGGAATGTTGTGAACCATGTGCTACACTTTATCAGTTAGAAGTGAAGCTAACCAAGGAATGTGATTCTTCAAAATTAGATGCTACACTCTATGGGTAGCTTGTTCGTAGCCTTATCTACTTAACTAACAATTGACCTAATATTTATTTTGTTATTGGTATGGTTTCTTGGTTTATGCAAGATCTATGAGAAAGTCAGCGTAATGCCACAAAGAGAATTGTTTTTTATATCAAGGGAATTTAATAGCTTGGTATAAAATATTGCAATGCTAAAGTGAACCGATTAGTTGGTTACACTGACTCAGATTGGGCTACAGATGGTGATGACATGAATCCTACATTTGGTTGTGTGTTTCATCTTGGTTTTGGACCCACATTCTAGCATTGTAAAAAGAAAAAGGTGGTCTCTCTTTCAACCACAGAAGCAGAGTATTGTGGTGCAATTCATGTTAGCACAAAGGAGGTATGGATTCAACATCTCATGGAAAAACTTGGTTTTCCGGTTGAGACATTGACTATAGTATATTGTGATAATCAAAGTGTGATACAGGTTAAAAATAACCTTGTTTCAGATAACCTGATGAAGCACGTGAAACTTCATGCTCATTAATTGAGATAGTTAGTACATGATAATGTTGTGAATATTGTTTATTGTAGGAAAGATGACCAGGTTGTTGACATTTTTACAAATCCTCTATCAACAACTAATCTTGTGAAACTTCAAATTATGCTTAGGATTTGAGAAACTATAATTCTAGGGGGGCGGGTTATAGAAGTAATTTCACCTTTTGAGCCTCCAAAACATTATGTTAATGGGGTGTATTGGAACAACAACCTGTGCAAATTCATCACCCCTTTCTATCTTTGGGTATTGGAACAACAACTTGTTCAAGTTCATCACCCCTTTCTATCTTATGGAAATAATTAATCAACAACTAGCTAAAAGAGCCCACTGAGTAGTTAACTACACAATCCAAACCATGGTTGACTAGTGCTTTTGACTTCAAGTAGTGTGGAGTTTGACATGAGGATAAACAATAAAATAATCTAGAGTTTTCATAATACTTGTTTGTAACTAGTGGAAACCTGCATCCGACATGTGATCATTTTTTTTGTTGTTGTTTATTTTGTAATTTTTTTCTTTTATAACATGTCTAACGAACCTTGGCATAATGATTAATTGTTTTTCATCATAGAATTTAGAACCACATAAAAAACATTGCATAGGGAATTAAGTGTAACTATATGAGTGTGCTTGACATGAGTAATGGTATACAAAAGATGTATCTCTCCTCTTCCCACACAATCATTCTTGTAATAATATTGGCGAGATTTGAAAACTTAGCGATTAAGTAGTGGATGTTGATAAAGGAAGCTCAAAATCGTT
>JASDQU011403311.1:45276-74096 GCA_032191745.1 Picea mariana
ATTGCTACATTCAACAATAGTTATACTGCATTACAAAATTCATCAATGGTTATGTCTCATTGAGTTTGGTTGACTTTGGTTGGCTATGGTTGATTGTAGTTGACAATGAATGACTATTGTTAATGATTCTTTGACCATGTTTAATTATGTTTGACCATTGTTAATCATCAAAAACTATCATTTACTAGACTTCACTATAGTTAACAACGATTAACTATGCTTAACTTTAGTTGATTGTTTTTAAGTACATTTGACTTTTCTTAACCATAGATTACTATGGTTCACTACATTTGACTATATTTAAAATGGTTGAAAATTATTCACCATATTTAAATATGATTATTGTAATAAATATTTAAAATTTATATTAAAATAATATATATATATATATATATATATATATATATATATATATAATAACTTATTGTTATAATAATAAATGTGCATACTACAACCAAAATATTATTATTAATGATGTTCATATGATCCGCATAGGATGATTTTGATATTACCTATAATATATTATCTATTATTGTTAAAATATTTCAATCTATGATTAATTTGTGGTTGAGTTAAGTTGTATTTATGAATATGGTTACATAATACTAATTCATAAATCATTTGATATTTATGGTTGATTAATTTCATAGATATTAAATTATTTATGAATTAATAATGTGTAATCATAGTTATAAATATCATACTATGTAATTATACTTATAAATATATTTGTTATATATAATAATTATCGTGTTATTAAGAGGATTACCAAATGGTTTCTAAATTGCAGAGTTGGTACCAATATAAAGGTGGAGTTCTTGGGATTGTGGGTGACTCTCACTTTGGTTACGTTTTGGTCAATTGAAAAAGTCCAAATCCCGTGGGATTTGAAAGTTATTATAGATTGGATAAAGCAACAGGGTCAACTCTATGCGGTGAATATCGAATGCTGGAAAATAAAAACAATGGAACTGGCAAGTAAGTTCAAAGATATAAGCTTTCAACACATCTACAAGGATCATAATAAAGAAGCTGACTCACTGTCAAAGAGTGCTCTCAAGGGAATTAAAGGTACACTATCAGTTTATCATTAGGAAAATGGGGAAGAAATCTCTCATACTTACCTTAACATCTTCGAAGACTGAGCTGTTTGAGAAGTTTGTGCAGTGTCTTTGTAGTAAAGTCGTGAATGCATTTTTTGCAGATTTCCTACCCTTTTTCCAATTCTTAGTCTGAGATTTATGTGAACAGATTGTAGAATTGATCCAGCACAGCTCTAAATAGCTCTTTGGGCTGATTAGGCTGTTTTGAATTTCATATCCTTCAGTATCGTTTCCGTGTTGTAAAAGAAATTATATCTAATATAATTTTGAGATATTTTTCATTTGGAGAAAAAAAAAGAGGTTGACATCAACAAAATGTCACATTATATTATTTTAGGTGACTATAATGTTATATCACATTTTGATAGTCTTCAAGGGTTATGTTGGATTTCTATACTCCTTAATAGTTGTGTTCCATTGTGATGTACATCAAGGGTTATGTCACATTATAACAATCTAGGGTTATATTGGATTGTGACATTTTTCAATGGTTATATCGCATTGCAACATTAATCTTAGTTTACTTATGTTGAATTGCTATGTTCCTAGATGATTATATCACATTGAGAATTTCATAGAGGGTTATGTCATTTTGGTTGGTCATGGATGACTACAATTAAATTATGACATTAATAGGTTGAAATCMGTAAAATGTCACATCGCAACATTATGGGTGACAACAATACTATATCAAGATGATGACTTCAATATTATGTCATATTCCAACAGTAAGAGGTAGATAGTATGGTTATATCTTAKTGCAATGTTCATCTTGGTTGAATTATGTCTACTTGCTATACCCCTCAACAATTATGTTGCATTGCAATGTTCATAAAGGGTTATGTCGCATTGTGATTCTCATCAAGGTTTAAGTTCAATTGCAGTGCCCCTTAATAGTTATGTCACATTGCGACATTGATATTCACTTAGTTATATTGAGTTGCTACATTCATCAATGAATATGTTGCACTATGATATTCATTAAGGGTTATGTCATGTTGCGATGACCATTAAGGATTAAGTTGGATTGCAACATCAATTTTGCCTTGCCTATGATGAATTACTAAGTTCGTTAATGGTTATGTTGCGATGTTCATTAAGGGTTATGTTACATTGAGTTTGATAGAATTTGGTCATATATGGTTGAATTTAGTTAACTATTGTTGACCATAGTTGATTGTGGTCGATCATGTTTGGCTATGGTTGACTATGGTTGACCATGATGACAASTATGGTTGACAATAGTTRACTTTGGTTGAGTATGGTTGGCCTAAATGCATAATCAATTTATACTTAAGAATGCTTGACCATATTTGATTATGGTTGACTTTGGTTGACCATGGTTGACTATGGATTACCATGTTTGACTATGGTTCACTATGTTTGACTATGGAGGTTGATAATATGGTTCTTTATTATTGCGACATTCATCTTGGTTGACTTATGTTGACTTTTTATGTTYCTTAATGGTTATGTTGCATGRCCATGTTCACCAAGGGTTATGTCTCATTATGGTAGCCATAAAGGGCTATGTTGGATTTCAACATTCCTTAATGGTTATGTCACATRTCTTTCTTGATCTTGGGTTATGTTGTATTGGAATTATCCTTAAGAGTTATGTTAGATCACAAAGTTCCTCAATGGTTATGTCACATACTTGTATTGAACTTGGTTGACTTATGTAATTGCTAGGCTTATCAATAGTTATGTTTCATTATGATGTTSATTAAGGGTTATGTCACATTACAATGATACTCAAGGATTATGTTGGATTGTGATGTTCATCAATGGTTATCTCTCATTGAAATATTAATCTTAGTTGAATTATGTCAAATTGTTATATTAGTTAATGGTTATGTCACATTGCAACATTCATCAAAGGTTATGTTACTTTGGTTGGTCATGGATGCTTATAGTTACATTGTGACATTAATAGGTTAACATAAACAAAATGTCACATTGCAACATTATGGGTGATTTCAATATTATATCACATTATGAAATTAAGAGGTTGACTTCAATATTATGTCACATTCCAACACTAAGAGGTAGACAATATGCTTATATTTTATTGTGATGTTAATATTCATTGAGTTATGTCTACTTGTGACATTCATCAAGAGTTATGTGCAATGCCCCATTTTGTTTGATTACTGAGACATATTAGATTTTATTATTTGACGAAATTTGTTTACAAATGACCTGTTGATTTGGATAATATTGTGATGATGAAACATGGAATTAGTTTTATCTAGTTGAATTTAAAATGATTATTATTGATTGATTATTTATAAGTTTATATGATGTCATAAACTAAGTAAATATGTATTGAAATAACACAACTAGTGACATTTATTTCTATGTTTTAGATGACATGAAATGAAAATATGGATACATTAATTTGCAGGTATTATTAATGGTTTTCCTAGTGTGATAGAAAACTATAGGGGTGCATCGATCCAAGATTGCATCAACATGTTATTGGACTCTAGATTGATTAAGGAAATAGTGAACATTATGTGAATATGTTATATTAGAATTGGATTATAAAAAATACTAATGAATTGATTGTAGTGAGTGCATGCACATGGAACATACTTTCTAATTGATCCACACATGGTTAATGGGTTTGTATGGAGGTATACCAGGTACCATCAGGAGAGGTGGATAAATGTCCTAATTTCCACCTACTAGCACTCATTTCATGGCCTACGTTGAAAAGTCTAGGACATTTTTCTTGGAGGCTGCATGTTATTGTTAGGATAGGCCACTGATTCGATCACTCATAATGATCAGTTGAGCGGTGCACAATAAGATAAAATATTTATTCCTCAATAACCATTAATCTCTCAATAATGGAAACAAGCTTGAGTTAAAAATGTCTCCACTATTGTGCCATTTCCCATCAATAAAAAGTTAGATACTTTTAAAGGGCATGCAATCATGTCACCCTTGGAATATGATAAGTCCTAAAACAAATGTTGTACATGGAACCCTTGGTATATTTACTAATAGATGTCAATGAATAATAAATTGAAAAGTGAATTTAAAAAAACTTTTACAAAGAAAATTATTACTATGGATTATGGATTTTATGTTAAGGGAAAATAACTATTTAATGTATTTTATTTAGAAAAGAAAAATTAAATTAATATCCTAAAACAAAATATTTTGATTCTTAGTATTTATACATAATAAAGTTCAAATTGAAATAAAAATATTAAGATGAAGACAGAGGTTATGAAGTTGTGCATGCTATTAATTTAAACCAATTATTTATTAGAAAATATTCCATTCAAGAGCACTCATAACTCATTGAGAAGAATTAGGAATGGGAATCCTAATTCAATTTGAATTGTGAGAAAAAAAATATAGGCTAGAGTTAAAGTAAAGAGAGGTAGTAAATAACAAGGACATGTAACTACTCGTGCAACAAAAAAATAAGAAACTTGAAGAAGATTTAGGAAACACCTAGGAGTAAATTTAGGAGTTAAGGAATGTTGGGTGAGTAAAATTATTTATTTATAATTTTTAAATGGTAAATACATGTGCACTTGTGCATGTGAGTGGCACATGTAAATATGAACATTAAGCATTTAGGTATTTAGTAAATTGTAATTTGTATAGTTGGGACATGTGGCACAAGTCTCAAATACAATAAAAAGAGAGCTTTGAGATGGGATACAAACTTATTTCATCCTAACCTTAGATGGTTGTCGTGATGACAATGTGACTAGTGATTGATATTGTGAAAGTTTGGTAATTGAAGGTGGTATAGAAGTGGGGATCCTTCTCAAGCTTGCAAGCTTCCATATTCAATCATTTTTCTAGAGAGTATTCTTCATACAACCCCATTGTGGTTTGGGGGTCCTTGTGGAAGGAGAGTACCCAAAGGAATAGGTAGGGAGGTCAACCAGTGGATATTTCAACAATCAGAAAGCTAACGCAAGGGAATTGGATTCGTGTTTCAAATTCAAAAATGAAACTCCAAATCGATGATAATAATTTTGGTGAATTCATTTGATTATATGTATATTTTAGTTTATAATATTGTAAATAAATAAAGAAAATATGTTTCTATAAACTATAAGAAATTAATGATATTATCTTCTTCAAATAAATTATGTTGTTATTCACTAAATTCTTATTTATTAATGATTTTGTTTTTAAATATTTAGTATTTTTTCGATAAGTTTATTTTAATCATACATATATATATACATATATATATATATATATGATTAAAATATAATTATTGAAAAACACTAAATATTAAAAAAAAAACAAAAACAAAATCATTAATAAATAAGAATTTAGTAAATAACAACATAATTTATTTGAATAAGATAATATCATTAATTTCTTATAGTTTATAGAAACATATTTTCTTTATTATATATATATATATATATATATATATATATATATTCTTTTCTTTCTTTGAAATATTTGATATTTTCCTTTTTTTTTTCAAATCTTTCTATATAAGTCCTTTTCTTTAAAATATTTGATTCTTTTCCTCCCTTTTTTCAAATGTAAATATACATATATTTGTTTAGACAACCTGAAGTTTTCTTTTCAAAAACCTTTTCACCTTTTCATCCATGTCCTTGAATTATATGCCAATTCTATCCATTCTTCCTTAACTTACAAAAAACAAATACAGTGAAAATAGACTTCTTCCCAGATTTGAAWTTTTTTTATAATCGAAAATTTAGTTYAGAGATTTGATGATTCTYAGAGAATTCCTATAGAATGAACGTGCCAATGTCACAACTTAAAGCTTTATTCGCAAGTTTGTCAACATGTTCATTTATTTCTCGGAGAATATGTCGACAAGAGAACCAATCTAAATTTGCAATATGATCCCTGATTTGATTAATTAAAGATTGTAAACGACGAACCTGAAWATATKCTTTACCATTTATCCAATCTACTACAAGTTGTGAGTCCCCAAACACATGTAACTTTTTTAGCTTGATCATTTCCACATGAAAAAGTAGTGCCCATAGGGATACTAACTCTTCCTTGTTGTTTGCCCATGTTCCCGGAACATATTGAATAGTGTAAAAATGCGACTTGGAAAGAAAAAGGAATGCTCCAACACCACAGATTGGTGGGTGTCCCTGACTGGCTATGTCAAAGAAACCCCAAGGGATTCCCTCTACCAGTCAGGGCATCTTAGATTGTCTAAGCATTTTTATTTTTATTTAGGAGCAACTTTGTATTCTCTATCTAGCTTAAGAATAAGTTCTACCACCACTTCAAATGGAACCTGAACGTTTTGGAAGATGGAACTATTCCGTGCCCACCATAAGAAATAATTCAAGAATAAAGGGATTGTGGGGAGGGATATACCTACAAAATATTTCCACCTTTTAAACCAGGCCTCCAAGCTTTCTTGTGACTTCATCCCATGAGAATTTACAACGAAAGCCACCTCTTTCCAAACATTTCCAACAAAAGGAGAATCTATAAAAATATGAGGGACAAATTCAACATTTGATTTACATAGAGAGCACCAATTTGGGCTGATCCAGCCTCTTTTTATCCCATTATCCCATGTCAATACCTTATTTTCTAATACCAACCAAGTAAGAATTTTTGTTTTTCGGGGGGTATTCTGTGACTAGAGATACTTCCACCACCACTTCTCATCTTCTAAATTTTTTTCTGCTGCTAAAACCAAATATCCCAGCTTAACCATATATACCTCATATTTTTTGTTTCCTAGCCAGTACAACACATCATCTACATCCTCTTGAGAAAGATGAAATTATATTTCAAAAAGTAAACAAAATTACTCTCTCTCTGTCTCTCTCTCTCTCTATATATATGTATATATATATATATATGTATATATATATCATCTTTATTTTTTCATTTTTCATTTAAAATGTTATTTTTTTTTAAATCATGTATTTTTTAGATTTTCAATTTTTGGTCCAATACAAAAAAAAACAAGTTGTGTATAACACCATATTTTGATTCAAGCATTGATTTTTAAGTTCTGGTTCACACATACATTAAGAATTTTTTATTTTTAGGGGGGCCTTCTGTGACCAGAGATACTTCCACCACCACTTCTCATCTTCTGAAAATTTTTTCGCTGCTAAAACTAAACATCCCATCTTAACCGTTTATACCCCATATTTTTCATTTCCTAGCCAGTACAACACGTCATCTACATCCTCTTGAGAAAGATGAAATTAGATTTCAAAGAGTAAACAAAATCATTCTCTCTCTCTCTCTCTCTCTCTCTCTCTCTCTCTCTCTCTATATATATATATATATATATATATATATATAATTTTTCATTTTTCATTTAAAATGTTAATTTTTTTTAAATCATGTATTTTTTAGATTTTCAATTTTTAGTCTAATACATAAAAAGGGAGTTGTGGATAGCACCGTATTTTGATTCGAGTATTGATTTTTAAGTTCTGGTTCACACTTACATTAGTTTTCAAAGCCTTTGTATCAAACAAGTAATTTTAACCTCAAAATAAAAAGGAGGTTCTAATTCAATAATCAATTTTAAGGTTTTTGTTCACAATGGTACTAGTTGTTGAGGCCACAGTTTCAAACAAGTTGTGATTTTAACCCTGAAAAAAAGGGGTTCTAATGGGTCATCGCTTTTATTTTTGAGGATTGATTTTAAGTTTTTCGTTTGCACCAATATCAGTTTCCAAGGCCATGATTTCAAAAAAGTTGCAATTTTGACCCTGGAATGAAATGGGGGTGATTCTGGGAGCACCGATTTTTTATTTGAGAGTTGTTTTTAAGGTTTTTAATTGCAAATTTATAAGGATTTAAGACCATGGGGGCAAAAGGTTGCAATTTTTACCTTGAAAAAAAGGGGCAATTCCCATAGCACTAGTTTTAAATTCAAAGGCTGATTTTGGTGTTTTTTCACAGAAAAATATGGTTTTTTAGGGATAGAGTTCTCATTTTGGGGTCACAATTCTCGTCAAGTTAGTAACTATGTTCTATAGCCATATGATGTAAAATTTTCCTATGGTTTGAAGAACTACCAATACATGCCCATGATTTGATCCTTTCCTCTTCTTCTAGAAACCATTTTGAGATTAAGAACCTATCCAACATAAGGAATAATGACTGGCTTCCTATCACTGCTTCAAACATCAGTAAAAGTCACTAAAGGGTCAAAAGAGGCATGTCGTTCTCACCAACATGGATTCTTATCTATAGAATTAAAAGTGTAATGTATATGTAACTCTCTTTCAATCGAGGTCAAACTTCTCTACTTACTATTCACCCATTGTAATAGGAAATGGGTACAAACACACATAAGTTATCAACACAATCAACTTAACATGATTTTAAAATTTGATGTTTTGAAAATGTCCAATTTAATTATGAGAAATCAATTATAGTTTTGTTTTGTTTCTATAGGTTGCTACTTTAGAGAGTGATGAACCATGTCCACTTGGATTGACATACCGCTCCATTGTCAGGTATCATGCGTTGAGTTAAATCTTGTTTTAAATTGAAATTTGTTATCTTATTTTGGTTGAATTTCATTTTTTTATACTAATAAAAATATTATAAATGTGTATGTAGGCAACATAATTCTTCATTCATTCACCACTACCACCTTTCTCTATCCATCCTATAGGCACACCATACATCTAAGGTTACAGGGAAAGTTTGGTCCTTGGCCACCTTGCCTTAGCACTTGGGATTCCACTCACCCCCACCCCAAGGGTAATTCATCCCATCCTACGGCCCATGGGGGTTATCTACACCCATCCCCACCACATTTTCCATTCCATTTGTCCATTGTGGATACACCCATCCACGATACAACACTTAGTGCCACTGCATTCCCCCTTGTTACGTCCACTATGGTTGCACCAATCTATCCTATTACATCCCCCTTTGTTTCATACATTATGGCTACACCAATCCACCCTAGACTAGTTAACCATACTACAACTCCCCTTGTTTCATACACTATGGCTCCACTTGTCGACCCTATACCATTTGTTTCCATAGAGAAACTTGTCTAGCCAAGTGTTCCATTTTCTAGCCAATCTTTTCCATTTCTTTAGTTATTCATAGTGTGATCATTCATTGACGAAATTTTATCTAGCATGAATGAAATTTATTTTAGGTATTTTTATTTAATTTCATTCTTTTATTCTTGTAACTTCTACATGGAGGTATTACAGAGAGGTTAGGGTCATGGAGGAGGGAAACACCCTCATGAGTTTACACTCTCATATTTGGTGAGTTTTATTGGATTGAATTATAAAGAATCATATTGTAAGTGTGTTAATTCATCATGGAAAAAAAGTATAAGAATGCTTTTTCTTTTTCTAGTCTCCAAAAATATAGATAACTTCAAGATGCAATAAGAGTCAAGTTTCCATTGGAAGTAAGAGGTGGAAGACCATCTTTAGGAAGGCTCCATGTAGTGGCAAGGGTGGCAACAATCAATGAGTGACCGATTATGTATCTCATCCATGATGTGCCATTTTGGGCATGAGGTTCCATTTTTATCTTGGGTACAATGTGCCATTTTGAAAAAAAAGTATAGGTGAGCTAATATTGAATATATACCTCCATAGACTTTGCTAGTCAAATCGCTGGGCGGAGTGGGTCTCATACACCAATTTGGTGTCTGGCTTGGCCGTGACCTTAAAAATATATTATTATTATTATTATATACATTTCATAGGACATGTTTTATGAATGGTTTACGATTTAGTTTTTGAATAATATTATGCATTTATTGAAGTGTTTGTTTATTTGATGCTGATGAACGATTATAATGATGATTAATAAGGTAGCTATGTTAAAATTAGTTATCTTTAAGATTTCTGTTTTCATGTCTCTTTTAATTCTAATAACAATTTCTTACACAAATCTATTGAAAAAAATATTTGTAGTACTTTCACAGTGTTATTAGGGCCAAGGTGAGGGATACCTTTGACTAATCCAAGTGCCATTCTATTCCGAATAAGGTACCGAAGATATTATTTTGCGATTACATAGAGGGTAGGTGCCAAGGGTCATCCTTTCATGATAGACATAAAAAGGCTCTTTTCTTAAAACTTGGTTTGATCAATAAAAATGAATGCAATAGTTTCAAACTTGATGATTTTTGACAAGATATGCTTTAGTTGCAGGGCTAGGGCCTTGTCTAGAATTTTATAAGACACATTTAGGAGGGTCATCAAGAACTATTTGGAATGAATCTAATCAATCCATTATTAATGAAGTTTCTTAATTTTTGAGTCTGAATATCTTCTTTTTATGCTTGAAGAAAATTCAATTGCACCAAAATTATAGGCCAACTATTGTATTGGTGGCATGCATGTAGGTAAGAACCCTTCCTTTCCTTCTTGAATATTGACGTCACTGAGATCACCACAAAACAACAAAAACAACTTTTAAGGCATCCTTTCAACCAACCACTCCCATAAGACCACCCTTTTGTCTACATCATTTGGATCATAAATGTTGGGTAGGCCTAACGCATTGCTTTCAAAATGAAATAGGGTCCATAAAACATAGTTTGAGGGATCAATATTTAGTCTTATGTTAGATAATATCTTATGCTTAGTTTAGAGAAACACATATGTTGTCCCCATTCACACATTTAATATGGTTAATAAAAAACCAACATAACTTGACCGAATAACCTGAATGGTCTATTTATGCATAAAACCAATTTAATATTTTACAACTAAAAAATATCAAGATCACTATTTTTTTTTTCCAATTTTCAGCACCATAATGGATTGAGGCATGTTTATGTAATATCCTATACATTTCATGAAGCTATCTTCTTTGAAATCTTTCTATGTGGTAATCGATTATCTACTCACCTTCCCATTATGCTATGACATCAAAATGGATAGGATAAGTCACACTCTACATCTTGGGTATAAATAAGTGATTTATAGTCATATTTTTGGCCTTTTATGAGGGACTTGAATGCTAGGGTTTATTAGCTATGAATTCAGTCATGAAGGTGGAGAGTGAACTCGATAACCCCCACCCAGAACGAATAAATGAGTTTTGAGCTACCAAGGGGGCTTATAAATATTGCATATCTCGGATGCTTCTTATGAGACATGATAGAGTTGGATTGAGTGGATGATTGGATATTTGAGCTTGGGATTCGGTCGGGACTATTGAGTTTGGGGATGTTTTCCGTTCCTTACCACCTTTTTCCAAACTTCATTGTTTGTTTTGGGTGAATCTTGAGGGGCTTGAGTCATTTTCCTAATGGTATTAGGAACAACAAAACCATTTTTTTTTTTTAAGTTTATAAGGGGCATTCATTTTTCCTATTATGTGGGAATTGACACCTAAAGCAAGTGTTAGGTGTTAGGGAGATTGATGTAACACATTGGTTGATGGATGATTCTACATCTCAATCATTTATATTTTGTGTCTTTGGAAATAAGAACCTAGAGACAAACACTCTTTTGAGAGTGTGGGTTAAAAAACCATTCTTATTAATGGTAATTGAAATTACAAATTGGAATTAAAATATGTTCCAAAAAGTCCTAATATTTTCAACAAGATCGCTGAGAATTCAACCGAGTATGGACAATACATTTGGGAGTATTTCTTAGTGGAGAATACATCATTCCACTCAATCAACACAACCGAGGTGTTTCAACATATCCAATGACCATGAGGAATCACATTTTGGAAATGATTATATTTAATGAAAGAAAATTAAAAAAATCCCTTTGTCAATATATATAGTCATGAGAATCCACCCATGAGGTTCCATCAAATCAAACCAAAAAATCATTATGGAGAAACAACACATGGCACTCCAATAGGATGAAACAATACGAAATAAATGTTCATTGTCTTTGCATTGGATTTTTCATTTTGTTTTATTTCCTTGCGCTTGTTACCATGTAGTATATTACAAGTACATATGATAAATTCATGTTAATATTGTCACAAAATTCTAATTCATAAAAATTTTTAGTAGATACAATTTAATGATTAACATATATAAGTTTTCAAAAACTTACCTCTTAATGCAAAAATTACATTGTATTTTGATGCAGGAGCATCGCTCCACTTCAACAATTGTGTTAGCATGCTAGCATGCAAACACACAATTGATAAAGGGAGAGATATTAAACCTCCCATTTTTAAATTTGAAATAATCCTATACGAATTTTTATGCTGTAAGATTGTAAATGCTGGGCCATATCTTTGTACAGGTAGTGGTTGAATTGCCTTAAAGGGTTGCTTGTAGCAAGCCCAGATCATAGTCAAGTCTGGGTAAACATTTATGAAAATTCAATGTAATAGATGAGGTTAGGTGAGAGAGGATGAGCTCGCAGAGCCCCTCTTTTGTAAGGAGATCTTGTATCAAATTTCATAAGGAAAATATACAGAGAAGGATAGAGAGGTCTGGGTAGAGAGGCCCGAGGAGAGGTAGAATAGTTTTGAGAGAGATAGATTGAGAGAAATGGGACTTTGTTATAGTCCAGTCTTTTGTAAACATCTGTATAGATAAACGGAGATAATAGAAAAACAATTTTCCTTCATATCATGTGTTTATGTATTTGTGTTCATTTTATGTTATATGCATTTTCATGGTTTGAATGTGTAACTGGTGAAGTATTATATGAGTTTCAATTGTTTCTCGTCTTTGATTTTTCGAGTGCAAGGAGTGCACACAGTCCACAAAGAGTGCATTGACAGAGGTCTAAACTCAAGGGATATCTCAGGAGGGATACTGTTGAACGCTCATCAGTGGAAGTGCAAGGAGTGCACGAGAAGAAATCCTTATCGAGTTCAGAGAGAACCAAAGTTACTGAGGACTCTGTAGAGCTCTGCTAGGTGGGCATTGAGCCGGTGCAAGTGTGCACGGGAATAACTCTTTATCGAGTTCGGAAGAAACAGAGTTAATGAACACCCTGTGAAGAAAATATCTGCAAGGAATGCATTGAGTAGAAGAACACCAGGAAGGCGAGAGGTATTTCTTGTTCAAGAAATCCTTCGAATTTTGAGTTTGATGAAATCCTAGGAACGTAAGGTGTGCTTGGGAGATCTAAATCATCGAGGAGATCAATCTCAGGAAGAGTAATTCAAGAAGCACATATAAGACAGACTTATTCTAAGTCCATAAGCTCAAAGAAGAGATAATGCTTTCAGAAGCGTAAGCGAGATCCATAGTAGTTAGATTCATGGGAAGAAATTCAAAGGCCGAGACCTTTTGAACATTGAAAAAATATTCTAAGTCAGGAGAAGGTAGAAGCTTAGGAGGAGGAGCGACAACAACTGTCCGATTGGTTGTAGAGAAGAAACCGGACCGTTAGACCTATGTCCAGTAAGTGAAGGAAGCGGAGGAAGAACGAGTGCAAGGAAACCAGATCTCAGCCGTCAGATCTGAGTGCATGGACCAACAACCGTTGGATCCATAGGAAGTGCACAAGGTTTATCCCTTTAGAATGTACAGAAGGAGAGCCGACTTGTGAAGTCAGGAAATCCTGACATCATCAGAACCGTCCATCGGAAGGGACGCATGGAGCGCAGGCGCTGATCGAGGAGAGATCCGAACCGTCGATCATCCAGGGAGAATTTTGGGCTATCAGGGATTTGGAGCAGGAAGGTGAGCGATCCTCCAAATTCACAAAACGTGAAATCCCGATACGCGAAAGGGAGAATTTGGACCGTTGGATCTAGAGGGGATACATGTCAATGGGTCGGGAGATCCAAAAGGAGGTAGAGGTGGAAGCATTCAAACAACTGAAGAGATGAGAGCCGTCGATCTGCGAGGGGACACTTGTCACCAGATCATGACCTCTAGGGAAAGTTATGTTGGAGTTTCAGTTTGAGAACTGAATAGCCAAATCTCGAAGCGCTGGGGAGACGAAGAGCCGAAGTGCTGAAGAACCGAAGAGATTATGGATCATCAGATCCAGAAGGGACACGTGGCGAACGATCATGAACTCCAGGTGAAGTCATTCCGGGAGAACGTGAAGGAGGAATTTGAGATTTGAGATCTCAGAAGTCCGGAGAGCCGAAGCATATCAGAATCGTCAAATTACTCGAAGTGAATCTGAGTCGTCAGATCAGGAGAAGAGACATGGCAAAGATTTGTGGACTCTAGGTAAATATCCGAAGAAATACTAATCCGTCCTATTTAAGAGGACACGTGGCATGATTCTGCATATTTGAGGAAAAGGAAAAGGGTTTGAGAATTGAGATTCTCGAAGGCCGGATCCACGGAGGAGATCCTGGCCATAGATTCAAGGGGACAGGTGGCAATAAATCTTCCACTCTTGGAGATTTTCACACAGAGGAGAGTGGATTTTGAGAATTGAATCTCTCGGAGGCTGGAAAGGCGGAGTCAACAACAACCATTGATTCAAACTGGACTACGTGTCAACAGATCGTAGAGATCTGTGGGGACGCATGGAAGGAGAAAAGAAGAAGGAACATAGGTCGAAAACAACTGTTGATCACATGCATCACCAAAGGAGCAGAGATCGATGGACATAAGGGATTGCGGGGCTAGGACATGCTTAGACAATAATATTCCTTGAGCGGGCTGCAATTTCAACCACTATTTTGGTGACAGGGTACGTGTCTGCATGAGGAGGATTGTGGGGCGAAAAATGGGTTGGTTTGAAACCACTCTTGCCCACACCCGTAATCGCGCCTTAGCACAAGGCACTGCCCATGGTCATATGAAAAAAGGGGCTATTAAGGAGGAGCTAATGCCCATGAACTGAAGAGTGCTGGAATGCGTAGACAGAAGGTGCGGGTATCACAGGACGTACACCAAAGGAAGAAAAGGGGCCTGTATATAATTTATGGGTTCATTCAAGAGCCCGCAGAGTCAATCCGACTTGACACTTGGAACGATCCAGAGACCGGGAGGTCGTAGAACCTTGAAGGGGAGGGGGGCTGCATCAGGTGGTATCAAAGCTACTTTTTTATTTATTTCTGTAGCAGAGAGTAGAGAAAGGATATACTCTGATACACACCATCAGGTGGTATTAGAGAACATATTGTTTATTTCTGTAGCGGAGAGCAGAGAAAATGATATACTCTGATACACACCATCATGTGGTATCAGAGCACAGATTGTTTATTTCTGTAGCAGAGAGCAGAGAAAGGATATACTCTGATACACACCATCAGGTGGTATCAGAGCACAAATTGTTTATTTCTGTAGCGGAGAGTAGAGAAAGCATATACTTTGATACACACCATCAGGTGGTATCAAAGCACAAAATTGATTTCTGTAGGCAATGAAGGTAATCAGAAGACCGTGTCTTGTTTATAGACAATAGACAAAGGAGATAAGATGAAAGGAGATGACCTAATAACATCAGGTGGTATCACAAACATGAGTTTTCTTGTAGACAACAGGCAAAAGAAGGTAGGGTATTGATATTCTGTAAAAAGGTTGTTGCATGGATGCAACAACAAAAATTTAAACAACGGGTGAGTTGTGGGAGAAGATGGAGATGCTCACAAATGTGGAGTAATCCATAGACTTTCCAGGAAGACAGGTAAAAGGTGGAAATGGTTACTGAAGGCCATGACCATGGTCAGAGAGGAGACCAACAGAAGAAGAAAAATCCAGATATGGATTTGGAGTTCATTGAGATAAGAGCCAGAATGGAGAAGCTCACATTTAAAATGCAGAAGGATACAAGAGCGCATTGGGTGTATGAATGGCCCATGAAGAAGAGAGTGAAATGGCCAATAAAGGAATTGTTGGCCAGAGGACAGTGAAGGATGATGAGAAGGTGTCTTAGGCATACTAAAAACCTCAATGACACATAGGAGGAACAGATTCACATCTGTGAACCATAAAATGGGATAAGTCTCAACGACGAGGAGGATAAGAGATCAGATGAAGATCTCATAAAATTCCATGTGGGTGGAAATGGACTTTCAATTTTCTAGGTGGGCAATGGAAAGAGATCAGGTGGAGATCTCGAATACTTCCAGAGGAGCAGTGCTGAAAGTTCAGACTTCCAGGTGGGCAACGAGAGGGGATCAGTTGATCTCATAGACTGCCAGGTGGGCAAGGAGAAGGAGATGAGACTCTCTAAAAGTCTTGAGATCTCAGAAGTGATTTCATGTCAGCGAGGAGTGTTGATAGATGAATATTCATGTGGATTTGCAGACCACGTGAATGAATATGATGACAAGTTAAACTTTCACCATCCAAGAGGAGGATCAGAGGAGCATTCTGATTATTGGAGGGATAAAGATATTCCTACCAAACATACAGGTAGAGGCCAATGCACATGATGAAAGTGAAATAGAGGAAGAAATACAACCAATAGAAACTGTCAAAGAGGAAGAAATGGAGCAGACATTGATGTTTACCCCAACAGAAGGAGAAGAGCATTCAACTGAATTGTTCAAAATTTTCAGCCAGGAAGTCGAACAGAAGATGACTGTATCATTGGAGCTTACAGAAGAAGAGGAAGCATACAACATGGAATTCGCTGATCTATATGCAGAACTGGAAACCGTAGAGAGAAGGTAATGGTGCAAATCTTTCACATCCAACCGGTCAAGTTGGAGACAGATAGAGGAGCATACCAACCAGAGAAATGGTTGGAAGGAGTTGGAAACATTCCATCACAAGAAGAAGCCGAGCAATAACTTAATGCTGAGACTGCAAGATTGGAATCTTTAGCAGAGTGGAAACTCATGTCACAAGGGGAGATAAAGATCGAGTAGATCTGCCCATTGATAAGAAGGAAGAGTCACAACAGAGAAAACTGCATAAGAAGAGCCAACCACTGGAGCAACTGGACAGAGTAATAGAAGATATCAGGAAGCTGATGTTGAGGTCAACATAAGCAGTCAACAAAGGATAACTGGACATAAGAGAGCATGCCATAGCAGCAGGGAAGAATCAAAAGAAGAAGAAGTAGCAGCAGCAACAGATAGCTGGAGAGGAGCAAGAGGACAACTCCAGAAGAGAATTTGGGATCTAGGAGGATTTCAACACTGGAGAAGAGGAGCTCATGAGAAGGAGCTCATGTTTTTCCTAGCAGGGGAGTATGATGAAGGAGCATTGATCCACCTCAGCAATTGTGCCAGCACGCCAACATGAAAACACACAATGGAGAAAGAGAGAGGCATTAAACCTCCCATTTTTAAATTTGAAATAATCCTATACGGATTTTTGTGCTGTAAGATTGTAAATGCTGGGCCATACCTTTGTGCAAGTAGTGGTTGAATTGCCTTAAAGGGTTGCTTGTAGCAGGCCCAGATCGTAGTCAGGTCTGGGTAAACATTTATGAAACTTCAATGTAATAGATGATGTTAAGTGAGAGAGGATGAGCTCACAGAGCCCCTCTTTTGTTACGAGATCTTGTATCATATTTCATACGAAAAATAGATAGAGAATGATAGAGAGGTCTAGGTAGAGAGGCTTGAGGAGAGGTAGAATAGTTCTGACAGAGAGAGCTTGAGAGAACTAGGACTTTGTTACATTCCAGTCTTTTGTAAACATCTATATAGATACATGGAGATAATAGAAAAGCAATTTTCCTACATATCATGTGTTTATGTATTTGTGTTCATTTTATGTTTTATGCATTTTCATGGTTTGAATGCGTAACTGGTAAAGTATTATATGAGTTTCAATTATTTCTCGTCTTTGAGATTTTGAGTGAAAGGAGTGCACACAGTCCAAAAAGAGTGCATTGACAGAGGTCTAATCTCAGGGGAAATCTTAGGAGGGATACCGTTGAACCTTCATCAGTGGAAGTGCAAGGAGTGCACGGGAAGAACTCCTTATCGAGTTCAAAGAGAACCATATTTACTGAGGACTCTGTAGAGCTCTTCCAGGTGGGCATTGAGCCGGTAAAAGTGTGCATGGGAAGAAATATCTATCAATTTCGGAAGAAATAGAGTTAATGAACACTTTGTGAAGAACATCTCTGCAAGGAATGCATCAAGCAGAAGAACGCCAAGAGGGCGAGAGGTATTTATTGTTCACGAAATCCTTCGAATTCTGAGTTTGACGAAATCTCAGGAACACAAGGTGTGAGATTAAAATATTTGAAGAGATAAAGCTCAGGAGGCGTAACGTAAGAAGCATGTAAAAGATAGACTTATTCTAAGTCCATAAGCTCAAAGGAGAGATAACACTTTTAGAAGCGTAAGCGATATCTAGAGTAGTCGGATTCACGGGAAGAAATTCAAAGGCCGAGACCTTTCAAACAATGAAAAAATATTCTAAGTCAGGAGAAGGTATAAGCTCAGGAGGATGAGCGAAAACAATTGTCTAATCGGTTGTAGAGAAGAAACTGGATTGTTAGACCTACATCTAGTAAGTGAAGGAAGCAGAGGAAGAGCGAGCGCAGGGAAACTAGATCTCAGCCGTCAGATCTGAGTGCGTGGACCAACAACCGTTGGATCTGGAGGAAGTGCATGAGGTTTAGCCCTTTAGAGTGAACAGAAGGAGAGCTGACTTGTGAAGTCTTGAAATCTCGACATCATCAAAACCGTCCATCGGAAGGGACGCGTGGCGAGCATTCAACGTTTCACTGACTCGTACATTAGAGAAGTCAAAGGAAGGACTTGTGAGACTTCTTGAAGTGAGAACACGTGAAAAGAGTGCAACCGTTGATCGAGGAGAGATATGAATCATCAATTGTCCAGGGAAAATTTCAGGATATTAGGGATCGACAGTAGGAAGGTGAGCAATCCTCCAACTTCGCGCAACGTGAAATCCCGATACGTGAAAGGGAGAATCTGGACCATTGGATCCAGAGGGGATACGTGTCAATGGGTCGGGAGATCTAGAAGGAGGTGGAGGTTTTAGTGTTGAAACACCTGAAGAGCTGAACAACCGAAGAGCCAAGAGCCATCAATCTGCGATGGGACACTTGTCACTAGATCGCGAGCTCCGGGGAAAGTTACACTAGAGTTTCAGTTTGAGAATTGAATAGCTGAAGCCTGAAGCACCGAAGAGCTGAAGCGTCGGGGAGCTGAAGAGCCGAAGTGCTGAATACTCGAAGAGATTATGGACCGTTAGATCTAGAAGGGACATGTGGCGAATGATCGTGAACTCTGGGTGAAGTCATTCTGGGAGAACGCGAAAGAGGAGTTTGAGATTTGAGATCTTAGAATTCCAGAGTGCCGTAGCAGATCAAAACTGCCAGATCACCTGAAGTGAATTTGAGTTGTCAGATTAGGAGAAGAGACGTGGCAAAGATCTATGGACTCCAGGTAAAGATCTGAAGAAATCCTAAGTCGTCCAATTTAAGAGGACACGTGGAAGGATTACGTGTATTTGAGGAAAAGGAAAAGGGTTTGAGAATTGAGATTCTTGAAGGTCGGATCCATGAAGGAGATCCTAGTTGTAGATTCAAGGGGATAGGTGGAAACAAATCTTCTACTCCAGGAGATTGTCACATAGAGGAGAGTGGAGTTTGAGAATTGAAACTCCCAGAGCCCGGAAAGGCGGATTCAACATCAACTATTGATTTGAACTAGACTATGTGTCAACAGATCGTAGAGATCCGTGGGGAAGCATGGAGGGAGGAAAGAAGAAGGAACGAAGGTAAAAACAAACCATTGATCACAGGCAGTGCCAAAGGAGAAGAGATCGACAGACATAAGGGATTATGGGTCCAAGACATGCTCATACGATAATATTCCCTGAGCGGGCCGCAATTTCAACCACTATTTTGGTGACGGTGTACGTGTCTACACAAGGAGGATTATGGGGCGAAAAGTGGGTTGGTTTGAAACCACTCTTGCCCACGCCTGTAATCCAACCTTAGCACAAGGCACCGCCCAGGGTCATATGAAAAAAGGGACTATTAAGGAGGAGCTAGTACTTGTGAACTGAAGAGCACTAGAACACGCAAACATAAGGTGAGGGTATCACAGGACCCGCGCCAAAGGAAGAAAAGGGGTCTGTGTATAATTTCTGGGTTCATTCAGGAGCTCGCAGAGTCAATACGACTCGACACTTGGAATGATCCAGAGATCGGGAGGTCGCAGAACCCCAAAGGAGTGGGGGGTTGCATTAGGTGGTATCAGAGCTACTTTTTGTTTATTTTTTTAGTGGAGATCAGAGAAAGGATATACTCTGATACACACCATTATGTGGTAACTGAGAACATATTGTTTATTTCTATAGCAGAGAGCAGAGAAAGGATATACTCTGATACACACCATCATGTGGTATCAGAGCACAGATTGTTTATTTCTGTAGCAAAGAGCAGAGAAATGATATACTCTGATACACACCATCAGGTGGTATCAGAGCACAAATTGTTTATTTCTGTAGTAGAGAGCAAATAAAGGATATACTTTGATACACACCATCATGTGGCATCAGAGCACAAAATTGATTTCTATAGGCAACAAAGGTAATCAGAAGACCGAGCCTTGTTTATAGACAATAGACAAAGGAGAGACAATGAAAGGATATGACCTGATAACATCAGGTGGTTTCACAAACAAGAGTTTCTCTGTAGATCGCAGGTAAAAGAAGGCAAGGTATTGATATTATGTAAAAATGTTGTTGCATGGATGCAACAACAAAAATTTAAATAGCGAGTGAGCTATGTGAGAAGATGGAGATGCTCGTAGATGTAGAGTAATCCATAGAATTTCCAAGAAGGCAGGTAAAAGGTGGAAATGGCTACTGAAGGCCATGACCATGGTCAGAGAGGAGACCAACAGAAGAAGAAAAATCCATATATGGATCTGGAGTTCAATGAGATAAGAGCCATAATGGAGAAGCTCACATTTAAAATGCATAAGAATGCAAGAGCACATTGGGTGTATGAATGGCCCATGAAGAAGAGAGTGAAATGACCAGTAAAGGAATTGTTGGCCAGAGGACAGTGAAGGTTGATGAGAAGGTGGCTTAGGCATACTGGAAACCTTAGTGACACAGAGGAGGAACTGATTCACATCTATGAACCAGAAATTGGGAGAAATCTCAACAACGAGGAGGAGAAGAGATCAAATGAAGATATCATAAACTGCCGGGTGGACGGAAATGGACTTTGAAGTTGCCAGGTGGGAAATGGAAAGATATCAGGTGGAGATATCAAATACTTCCATAGGAGAAGTGTTGAAAGTTCAAAATTCTAGGTGGGAAACGAGAGGGGATTGATTGATCTCATAGACTGCCAGGTGGGCAACAAAAGATTCCCAAATTGCCAGGTGGGCAGGAAGAAGGAGATGAGATTGTCCGAAAGTCTCAAGAGCGTAGAAGTGAGTTCATGTCAACGAGGAGTGCCGATAGATGAATATTCATGTGGATTTATAGACCAAATGAATGAAGATGATGATAAGTTAAATACTTTCACCATCCAAGAGGAGGATCAGAGGAGCATTCTGATTATTGGAGGGATAAAGATATTCCTACCAAAAAACCAGGTAGAGGCCAATGCACATGATGAAAGTAAAACAAAAGAAGAAAGACAACCAGCATAAACTATCAAAGAGGAAGAAATGAAGAAAACACTAATGTCTACCCTAGCAGAAGGAGAAGAGCATTCAAACAAATTGCTCAAAATTTTCAGCCAAGAAGCCGAACAAAATATGATTGTAGCATTGGAGCTTATAGAAGAAGTGGAATCAGACAGCATGGACTTTGTTGATCTGTATGCAGAACTGGAATCCCTAGAGAGAAGGGTAATGGTGCAAAGCTTGCACATCCAATAGGTCAAGTTGTAGACAGATAGAGGAGCATACTAACGAGAGAAATGGTTGGAAGGAGTTGGAAACATGCTATCAAAAGAAAAAGTCGAGAAACAACTTAGTGATGAGACTGTAAGATTGGAATCTACAACAAAGTGGCAACTCAATGTCACAAGAGGAGATAAATATTGAGTAGATCTTCCCACTGATAAAAAGGAAGAGTTGTAGTAGAGAAAACTACATAAGAAGAGCCAACCACTGAAGCAGCTGGACAGAGTAATAGAAGAGATTAGGAAGCTGATGTTGAGGTCAGTAGAAGCAGTCAAAAAAGGAGATTTGAATAGAAGAGATATTGCCATAGCAGCAGAAAAGAATCAGAAGAAGAAGCAACAACAGAAGCAACAACATAGCTGGAGAGGAGCAAGAGGACAACTCTAGAAGAGAATTTGGGATCCAGGAGGATTTCAACATTGGAGAAAAGGAGCTCATGAGTAGGAGCTCATGTTTTTCCTAGTAGGGGAGTATGATGTAGGAGCATCACTCCACCTCAACAATTGTGCCAACACGCCAACATGCAAAAATGAAATGGAGAAAGGGAGAGGCATTAAACCTCCCATTTTTAAATTTGAAATAATCCTATACATATTTTTGTGCTGTAAGATTGTAAATGCCAGGCCATACCTTTGTACATGTAATGGTTGAATTTCCTTAAAGGGTTTCTTATAGCAGGCCCAGATCATAGTCGGGTCTGGGTAAACATTTATGAAACTTCAATGTAATAGATGAGGTTAGATGAGAGAGGACAAGCTCGTAGATTCCCTCTTTTGTAAGGAGATTTGGTATCAAATTTCATAAGGAAAACAGACAGAGAAGGATAGAGAGATCTGGGTAGAGAGGCCTAAGGAGAGGTCGAATAGTTATGAGAGAGAGAGCTTGAGAGAAATAGGACTTTGTTACAGTCCAGTCTTTTGTAAACATCTGTATCAATACACAGAGATAATAGAAAATAAGTTTTCTTGCATATCGTGTGTTTATGTATTTGTGTTCATTTTATGTTTTATGCATTTTCATGGTTTGAATGCATAATTGGTGAATTATTATATGAGTTTCAATTGTTTCTTGTCTTTGAGTTTCCGAGTGCAAGGAGTGCACACAGTCCACAAAGAGTGCATTGACAGAGGTCTAACCTCAAGGGAAAGCTCAAGAGGGATACCTTTGAACCTTCATCAACAAAAGTGCAAGGAGTGCACGGGAAGAACTCCTTATCGAGTTCAGAGAAAACCAAAGTTACTAAGGACTCTGTAGAGCTATGCCAGGTGGGAATTGAGCCGGTGCAAGTGTGCACGGGAAGAAATATTTATCAAGTTCAAAAGAAACAAAGTTAATGAACACTCTGTGAAGAAAATCTCTGTAAGGAATGCATCAAGCAGAAGAAATCCAGGAGGGCGAGAGGTATTTCTTGTTCAAGAAATAATTCGCGGGAATAATTTCAAAGGCCGAGACCTTTCGAACACTGAAAAATTCTTCTAAGTTGGGAGAAGGTAGAAGCTCAGGAGGAGGAGCGAAAACAACTGTCTGATCGGTTGTAGAGAAGAAACTGGACCGTTAGACCTATGTCCAGTAAGCAAAGGAAGCAAAGGATGAACGAGCACAGGGAAACCAGATCTCAGCCGTCAGATCTGAGTGCGTGGACCAACAACCATTGGATACGGAGGAAGTGCATGAGGTTTAGCCCTTTAGGGTGCACAGAAGGAGAGCTGACTTGTGAAGTTGCGAAATCTCGACATCATCAGAACCGTCCATTGGAAGGGATGCGTTGCGAGCGTTCAACGTTTCTCTATCTCATACATCAGAGAAGTCAAAGGACCGACTTGTGAGAATTCATGAAGTGCGAACTTGCGAAAGGAGAACATCCGTTGATCAAGGAGAGATCTGAATCGTTGATTTTCCAGGTAGAATTTAGGGATATCGAGGATCGGGAGCAGGAATGTGAGCGATCCTCCAACTTCGCGAAACACAAAATCCTGATACGTGAAAGGGAGAATTTGAACCATTGGATCTAGAGGGGATTCGTGTCAATGGGTTGGGAGATCTATAAGGAGGCAAAGGTTGAAGTGTTGAAAAATCCGAAGAGACGAAAAATAGAAGAGCCGAGAGCCATCGATCTGTGAGGGGACACTTGTCACCAGATCGAGAGCTCCGGGGAAAGTTACGTTGGAGTTTCATTTTGAGAACTGAATAGCCAAATCCCGAAGGGCCGAAGAGCTGAAGCATCGGGGAGCCAAAAAGCCAAAGTGCTGAAGACTCAGAGAGATTATGGACCTTCAGATCTAGAAGGGACACTTGGCGAATGATCGTGAAATCTGGGTGAAGTCATTTTGGGAGAACGCAAAGGAGGAGTTAGAGATTTGAGATCTCAGAATTCTGGAGAGCCGGAGCAGATCAGAACCATCAGATCACCTGAAGTGAATATGAGTCGTCAGATCAGGAGAAGAGACGTGGCGAAGATCTGTGGACTCCGGGTAAAGATCCGAATAAATCCTAAGCTATCCGATTTAAGAGGACACGTGGCAGGATTCCGTGTATTTGAGGTAAAGGAAAAGGGTTTGAGAATCGAGATTTCCAAAGGCCAGATCCATGGAGGAGATCCTGGCCGTAGATTCAAGGGGACAAGTGGCAACAGATCTTCCACTTTGAGAGATTGTCACACAGAGGAGAGTGGAGTTTGAGAATTGAAACTCCCAGAGGGCAGAAAAGTAGAGTCAACAACAACCGTTGATTCGAACTGGACTACGTGTTGACAGATCGTAGAGATCTGTGGGGACGCATGGAAAGAGTAAAGAAGAAGGAACGGAGGTAAAAAAAAACCATTGATCACAGACAACACCAAAGGAGAAGACATTGACAGACATAAGGGATTGCGGGCCCAAGACATGCTCAGATGATAATATTCCTTGAGTGGGCTACAATTTCAACCACTATTTTGATGGCAGGGTACGTGTCTACATGAGGAGGATTGCGGGGAGAAAAGCGGGTTGGTTTGAAACCACTCTTTCCCACGCCCGTAATCACGCCTTAGCATTACCACTATAAATACGGGGTGCCAGTCTCTCATTTGACACATCTCAGCAGTTGCAGAGAGCCAGTTCTGCACAGTGCAGTTGCAGTCTTGTGCGCAGGTTTGGAGGAGAGTTGTTGGTGCAACTACTGTAGCTAGAAGTTACGTTTTGGCTTGGACTATCTCTTGGCTAGGGTCTGGACTATCTGATTAGCTCTTTGTGATGCGCTATCCTTGGGGAAAGGTGCACTACCCTTTTTTTTGGCTATCTAGCCTAGGGTTTGCTTCCAGAGTGATTCTCTGTCAAGATTAAGGTGCTCAGAGGGTGGATTCGACCTATGGTTGGGTGACAAGGATATTTTCAATGGTAAAACGAGCACAAAATCTTTCATATTCTAACAAAAATAACAAGGAAAATTCCATGTATGGGTATTTCAAGAATCTTACCTCAATCTTGGAAAAGCTAGTATTATTTCTTGGGTCAACCAAATATTTATCAAGGAGCTCTTATCCTCCTTTGTTTTGTTTGAGGAATTCATTAGTCCCTTCACCCTTGAATCACATGGTGGGTGTGGGGAGTCACAACATTTTGGTAAATACTAAAGGAGCTAAAGAGATAGGTTTTTTCCTTGGAGCTAAATTATTCTCTTCTTTGTATTGAATTTATTTACACACCACAGAATGAGTTCTTTTTAAATTCTATTACCTATAGAACACAACCAACAAGGGCTATGCCTGAAGTCCAGAACATGTTCAAATTTTTCTCAGTTGGAGGGAGGGCCTTGTAGTAATTGTAATCTCACAACCATTGGAACTCTTGATCTTCTCATCCAAGCGTATTTAGTGTATCCCCAAAATACAATTACTTTATTTTACTTGATATTATTTACACCATTTTCTAGTCTTTCCAATTGGCGGCACTACTATTGATATTTACATCTTGGAATATTAGTTATTATTTAATTTACCACATTTTGCTTCAATGGTTTAATTTTCGTATTTCTTATTTCAAAGTTGTCGGTCTGCATAACAAGATTTTTGAATTTATTACAAGGTTTATGAGATCTTCACCACTTTAATAATGGCATTATGTTCACACAAGTGGCGACTGATGTGGCGGGGAAAATAAATGTGATGGGAAGTGGTGATGGGATGTCATGGTGAATGAAAAGTGGTCAAGTATGGAGGCGTACAATGATGAATGCAAAGTGCATTATGTAGGATGCGAGACCGTGGGTCTACAGACCTACAATAATATAGGTATGAAAATCTAAAAGTGAAATATCTCTACACCCAAAGTAACAAAAATGACTAAGTATGGGAGAGTGTGATTTTTTGAGATGTGGAAATAAGAAATACATATTGTAGAATGCAGGATTGCAAGTTGGAAAACATGCGAGTCTTAAGACATGGGGAAAAGGTGAATGGGATAATAAGTCATCCCTCATATGCATTTCAAGAAAATGACTAAGTATGAAAAGGTAAAAAGGTGTATTTTGGAGGATGCAGAGGTAAGAGGTGCAATTTGAGGGTAGCACGATTGTAGGTTTGTAGACTTAGGGATATGTGGTTTTGGGACATGTTGGACTCCTGCATCACTCGAAAAATGATGAAGTGTTGGAAAACTTAAAAGAGGGGGAAAAGACTAAGTATAAATACATGAGTTTATGGGTGTGAAGACCAAATAATTTGATGGTAGTATGACTTACAATCTGCATTTTTAAAAGGAAATAGAGACTAATTAAGGAGATTCAAGAAGAAAAGAAAAATCAAAAGAGGACGCTTAAGGATAGGTACGTATGCAGAAATATTTATTACAAATGTGGATTAACATCTGGCTCCAACTGTGGGATAGTGACCCCTTGTGGGTTGCTGAGAATCTATAATCTTCTTCCATTGGGAAAATGGAGTCAAAACAAAAAGAGAAAATACTAATAGGATATGTACAAAAGAGTACCAAGAGTGATTATATACAATTTTTCACTAGGGGTTTCAATAGAAAAAATGTTTGAGATATTGCTCATTCATAGGAAACAATTGAATTATTCCCTTCATATCCTTCAACAAGTATGAATTGTAACCATAACCTTTTCAATGTGATATGGGCCAATCCAGAGAGCTTCAAATTTCATGTGGAAAGATAGTTTTTCCTTTTCTTTGTTCCATAATAAAACTAATTTATATTTTTGAAAATCCTTTGAAGTATTACCCTTGTTAAAATATTTTTTGACCTCCTGTTATCTTTTGTTCATTGCCAATATTTCTTGTTCCATATGTTCTTCTAATTGCAGAAGTTCATTATATCTTTTTTTCATTGGTGACTATTCTTCTCCATTGTCATTGTTTCCAATAAGAGCAAGGGAATTCAATTCCAAATGTAGGGGTAATATTGCTTCTTTACCATAAACTAAACTATATGGGGAATGTCCAGTGCTATCTTTTGGAGTGATACAACTTTACCAGAGTGAATTTATCAAATTTTTATGCCAATTCTTGTGGTTGGACTCAATTGTATTCTTGATAATTTGAATTAATGTTTTTTTTGTTGATTCTGCCAAACCATTTCCTTGTGGATAATATTTGTATGACTGACCCATGATGATTACATATTCTCCACAAAAAATTGTAAACTTTGACCAAATAAAAATTGAGCCATTATCTTTTATGAAATCTTTTGGTACACGAAATATTGAAAAAACAAATTCTTTAAAAAAAATGAATTAACTGTTAATATTATGGTAGCTGCGGGAGGTATTTACCTCTACATGTGAACCTGATGAGAATAGAAGACTCCGGGAAGCAAGAGAAACCTTAATGAATTGGCTAATAACCCTAGAAGCCTTGTCGACTCAAGAATATAATTTATATTAGGCTATTAGCCTCCACGAGAAGAAGTCAGCCAGAATTAATAATAATATACTGAACAGACACATACCCAGAAGGAGAAGTCGGCCCCAGTAAATTGGCAGGATTACTATAAATACAGGGCGCCAGTCTTTCATTTGACACATCTCAGGACTGCAGTTTTCCTAGTTGGTGCGCATTGCAGTTGCAGCTGGTGCGCAGGTTTGGAGGAGGGTTGCAGGTGCAGGTGCAGCAGCAACAAGTTTTAGTATTTGGCTTGGATATCTCTTGGCTAGGGTTTGGACTATCTGATCAACTTTTTGTGATGCGCTATCCTTGGGGAGAGATGCGCTGCTCTTTGTTTGGCTATCTAGCCTAGGGTTTGCTTCCGGAGGAATTCTCAAGTCAAGGTTAAGGTGCTCGGAGGGAGGCTTCGGCCCGTGGTTGGGTGACGAGGGTATCGTCAATGGTAAAATGAGCACACCATATTATATATTCTAACAGGTTATGGGCCCACACCCCTTCAGTCAGCCTAAAACGCTGGAAAAAAACATAACCGCTAGATATTGAGCTCGTTGAGGAACTGCCGCTAGGGTTACTAGCAGGAGCAGCTTCCAAAAGCACTGCAGCTAGGGGTTACCAGCAGAAGCAGTTGCAGAAACCCTAAAACTCTTGTTGAGGCACCTTAAAGTGACAAGATTGATCTAATCTCCGGATAGATCAGTGCGCCCTAGCCCAGCGCATCTCCTGGTACTCTCAGAAGGCCAAGACGTGAAGATTGGATTTCTGGTCAAATCTAGTGTTTGACCAAGTCAAGCTAGCCATGATGAACTCCATGAAGTCTGAGAACAAGCTAGAAGGAGCCTCCAACTTCAGAGCATGGAAGACAAGGATTGACCTCATCCTTGCTAAGAATAAAGTGTTGGACATTGTGAATGGAAAGATCACGAAGCCAGAGTTTAAAGAAGGAGAAGAGAAGGAACCACAGAACGTTGCAGCTATGGAGAAGTTCAAAGACGTTGACATCAATTCCATGAGTATCATAGTGGATTCCATAAAAGACCACTTGATACCCTACATCTCCCATCTTGACTCATCGAAGAAGATGTACGATGCCCTAACAAATCTCTTCTCAGTCAGAAACATTGGAC
>JASDQU011403312.1:0-10605 GCA_032191745.1 Picea mariana
CTTGCATTATCATTTATCTTCAACATCTGTTGCTGCACTTTTGACTCCATTTGCTCTAAGAAAGCACTAGTCTAAGACCTCCTTTGAGTATTTTGATCAAAACAACTATCAAAACCTACACCTTAAGCAATTTACTAACTACTTCTAACACTAGAATAGCCTAACTTACTAACTTTGTTGCTGCTGCTACTAAAGTAAGCTACAGCGATATGTTGCAGCATTAAAAGCATCTAAAAGAAAGTGTTAGAGCTGGTTTTACATTGCCCTCTTTGCTTTTGACAAATACTAGCATTTTGCCAAGTTTGTGTTATCATTTTTGGTCATTATTGAAGTTTTATTGAGGCATAATTGTGAAGCTATTTATATATATATTTGCTGCCATAAATTTCTGTCTACTTCACATTCATATCAGCCATTTGCTTTATTTGACAAAGTCCGAGGTTTTATGAAGTACTAACGGCAAGTGTATTTGCAAATATATAGTTTTCTTATTGCTTTGTTCTGGGCAGGTACACCTTGACATATTATCATTTCATTGGTTATAAAACCGGACTTTCTGATCGGTGGTGACTTGTGAGAGGGGATCTTTATCTATCCATTTTGACCTTGCCTTCTCAAACCCCCAGGTCATCGGGGACGTCTCCCCTGGGCCTACCACCCTAAATAGAAAGAGGAATCCTATTAAGCTGACAGTGATAGGATAACCTCAAGTTACGCCAATTTGCTTTCCATTTTCCTTTCCTTTGATCAAAGTACAAATTGTGCGATAACAGGGCCCATAAACCATCCTTAGGGAAAATGCCCTACGTAGTTGAGTAGTATATACTATAAATACACCATCCAAATCTTCATTTGTATTATCATCTTTGATTATTGAGCTTATTGGTTCTCTTAGTAAAATGTTTAAGCCTATGAGCACCCATATCTAGTGTTGGCACATTCTTTGTTCTTTCATTGGTTTTTCTGTCACTTGTGCACTTGACCTTTCCCCTTCTAGCACATTAATGGACAGCTCCAAGGCACTCTTTTTAAGTGTTGTTTTTCTCTTTTATTGGTAGGTTTTGTGTTAGATATTTGGTTTCTATTTGATCCCCTCATTATTTTGTGATCTTAGCATTTGTAGAACTAGGGTTTCTATATTTGATTTTCCAACATGGTATCAGAGTTTGTGTGAACCTTTCCCACCTACTTCACTGTTGTTCGGGTTTCTACTTGGTTGTTCATGCCTTTGTGATAAGATTTTGACAACCAAAGGAGAACAAAATTGGAGGAATATTAGGGCTGTTTTTTCATGGTGTTTTGTGTTAGTTTTTGTGGTAGCTTGGATAAGTACTTCCACATTGGCAGTGCCTAACATGCGGAGGTGACCGAGCAACGCTCTCTAGATCTTTAACTTTATAATTGCATTTATAAAGTTAATGTGACTTTTACTTAATGACTAAAGTGACTTTTTATAAAGTTGAGTGACTTAAGTGATTTAAGTCATCTCAACGAGAGATTAAGTCACAATTGTCAATCTTGGGAAGGCAAGATCTAATCATGATCGTTGAGATCTTAGGGTTAGGGATTTGGTCATTAAGATATTATAAAAGCAGATCTAAGGAGAGTGAAAGGCACACAGAGAGAACATAGGAGAAAAGAGGGATTCTTTGCTCATKTGCTTGTGTCACACACATCGTGTGAGGAGGTGAGAGAGTCACATGCACAATGTGAGAGACTCACAAAGAGTGTGAGGGTGTGAGAGGTACACATTGAGCTGAGAGGAAGAATGTGATTTGGCTGAGGAAGAGGGCGAATTTGCAGCTGGAAGAGATATGTTTTTTCTGGGCCGAAAAAGCAGGGCCAAAAAAACTGCGCGAAAAAGAAGGACCGAAAAAGCAGGCCAAGTTTGCTAGGCTGTAAGAAATTTATGAATTAATTGCTGTAATTTTTTTTTCTTCCTCTGAAGCCAATAAAATCCTCTCATTTACTGGTTTTCCCTTCGAGGATTTTTCTAGGGGCATTGCCTAGAAATATCTGTGTTCAAATGTGTGTGTTGCTTATGATTCCGCTGTGCATTTTTGGTTACAACTCAGCGGTAAATTTTCTGCATAGTTTACAGAATTTATATCAGCAGTAGATTAAATTCTGAGTTGTTAAATTATTGGCATAAACTTTCTGATTGATGGGTTTCAAGAAATTAACATTTTGCACGCTAGAAAAGATGTCTTTTAGCGTTGTTGGAGCTATTTTATGTGCTAAGTACGAATATCTTGTCCATTGGTTTGAGCAGTCATCACTAGGGTTTCTACTTGGATGTTCATGCTGGTCATTTTGCAACCAGCTGATTTATTTCATCCTTTTATTTCGAGACTGATATGAAGATTTTGGTTAGTAGCATTTCCTTAGGGGCTGCAGAACTAGGTTTTTGGGTCATTTATTTTCTAGGGTTTCCTAGGATTGTAACCCACCTTTAAGAGCTTACTACAATAACCAATTTGGAAGTCTGTTTTGATCAACTCTTTCAGTGTTTGCTTCAGCATTTGGTCTAAAGTTTTTCTTGTTGTCACCTATGGGGTTGTGAGTTTGGATCTCTTCTGTTAGGATTTTACCCATATACAGGGGTTATCCTTCTTTCGAGGGTTCAATGAGTATCTCTAAGGATTTTTACACTCTTTACAAGAACAACACTTCCTTCCTAAAGTTTTTTTCGCTCTCTTTAAAATCCATCGCTATCATCTTGTTCTTTTTTTGCAGTAATATTTCTCTAGGGCTGCATTTTTTTCTAAGACTTGTGCAGCCCCTAAATACAGAAACAATACACTCCACATTTCTTGGAAGAGTTTTTACTATTTTCTTCTTGGGTCTATATAGGGGATTCTTTGAAAATTTCGTGGAACTTTCTCCTTTGCTAAACCTAATGACCTCAGAATGCCTTTTTGTCCTATTCAATGGGATCACTTATATTTGGGTAGATCTGATATAAAATAACTTTATATGTAAGGTCTATCATACAAAGAGTTGTGTTTTCAAGTCTAGCTTGGCTCGTCTTAAGGAGATTGAAGAACTTGTTGGATCAAGTACATGGGCCCATATTTTAGTGTGTTGTCTATATGATCCTTCTAGTACAAATGTTATCTTTGTTGGAGTTTCTATTCATAGTTTGCTTGGATCATTTCCTTTGCTTCTTATTGTGGATTCTTCTTACAATGCACATATGCTAGTGCATTTTGCATATTGGGCCTTGTTACCTCYCCAACTTCCACTTAATGATAAAAACCCTAATCCACAAGGTGCAACCCGAGGGGGAACTACTRGGAGGGTCACCAYTGTCACCTAAGCAACCTATTCTCTCACTTTTGGTTGGCTCTTCTCCAACTCAAGGGAGGTATCCTTAGCAATTAGGATTGCTAAAGCTATAATCAATGAAGCTCAAAGGTGATGTGAAGATATAGCTCTAGCAAAATAATGCTTTTGTGTCTTTTGTASTATAATGAGAATAAAAGGGTGATGGAATATGGGGGACTAGTGTCTATCTTCTTTTGGGTCAATGGAGTCAAGAGGGCAAGCCAAAGAGAGAACTTCATGAATGGTTAAGAGTCAAGACACATGGAGCTGTTACACATGCCACAATAAGCCTTAACTTGTTGTTAAATTATGAAGAAATGTGCTTGGAGGGGGCCTTAAAGGTTCCACACCCAAACAATGTTATAAGAGTGGGTCCTACAATGARGTATTGATCCAATAAAAACTCTTAACAAGATGATAGATGCAAGACATTACATTAAAAAATATGACATCAAAGGGGATTAATATGTGAACATCTCTAGACTCTTACATAAAACCCTTCCACATATAGTAGATTAACCCTTCTTTGTGGCTTCTCATAATAAGGTCCTTACAAGCAACTCCTAGCCTCCACCAACAACAATTAGAAATAAAATATAGCTTCACATATGATAAGAAAGAACCCTTGAACTTTCATAAAGCCTCCAAAAAAGATATTCAACAAAGCTCCAAGTGGAGAGACTCCTCATAAATCAACCATATGAATGATGGACAAAGTTAGGCCTATTATAGCCTCTTAGCTTCATCTCCTTTCACAATAAAATATGAATTGTTTTCCTAGATCCACTAATCTCTCCAAGGAATACAATATAATAACCTTTTCAACAATTTCATTACTAAAAGTAGCAATGTTTTGTTAAGATCCACACCAAGAAGAATTAATAAAAGATGCTAGGAAAACAATACAATAATGCTCTCATGTAACCAACTCCATGAGACAAGTCAACAATAATAAAATAAAGGAGTTGGTTATGCAACAACCTCCATAAAGCTCTCCAAGGCGAAAGGTCCTATAAATAATGCATAAAAATTTGTGCCATGTGGCCGCAAGAGCTATGGCGTTCTTCACCATGGGCATACATCAATAATAATCTCCCCAAATAACCAAAGCGCTCAAGCAATAAAGGTGGGGTGCTCCACGAGTGGTCAAAATGTGGTGAGAATTTTCGGTGGCAAATTTGGAAACGCCATAACTCCAATATTTGTTGGAATTTCTATTATAACGACAATTACGAAATGCTGTGGCCATTTTGCATAATGGCATTGATTTGGCAAAAATATGGACACTCTGTTAAGAGATAATTGCTCCTCCTCAAGTCATGAATAAGTGAGTGGATCCATGAAACAAGGCATCAAATATATGAAGACTATGCCTCCACATATGTGCCATCAAATAAGATTATGCCTCCACATATGTGCCATCAATCCACCAAAACATCCTCAATGTATGCAAGGTGCTAGATCCATGGAGGGAAGAGCCAAGTATCACCATCAATCCATATGCCAACTCATCCAAGTGATCAAAGAAAGGGGATGAGCTTGTCATTCAAGCAATAAAATGATGACAAGTGTGTACATGCCTCCACATATGTGCCATTGAAGGGGGCACTCCATATAGGACCATGATCCATGTCCTAAGCAACCCATCCATGTGTGAAAAACATCCACGAGAGCTAGGGCGTTAGAACAATGAGCCTCTAACCATGCTAATACCATGTGAAATCATCCCAAATGAGTGTGAAACCAAGGGGAACAAAGGAACAAAGTGTCAAGCGTTCTCCAACATGATGATGTCAACCAAACCAAGATGCTAGTGAAATGTCCAACTAGGCCAAATATGCTAGTGAGTTCTTCTCATAGAGTCACATATCAACATGTATCATCAACTATCCAATGATCATAGGGGCTCCATAACCAAGTCTACTAGCATGAAAGGAAAGCAATCACCATGATAACTAAAGTATCAACATCAAGATATCCATGACTACATCACCAATAACCTCATCAAGTGAAAGCACAACCCTTAGGCCATCAACTTGTAAATCTGGCTTTGTGATAAAAATCACAAGTATAGTGAAAAAGTTCACTAGTGTAGGCCTCATGCAAAATGAGGGGTAGTGGGCTTCATTGGTTTTAGGATGTGTTGGTATTGAGTCCGTTACATTTGGAGGTGTTATTTATGTCCTTGGAGTTGGTGGTTTTATGGTGGATACTTCAGCTTATTATGATGCTACATCTTAGTGTTTGGTTCATGGTGAGATTTGTAGGCCTATGACCACTTGTTTGTGTGGGGGAGCTACATGCTTACTCACCTTCTTTGATGGAGCTTCTACTCACAAGTCTGAAGAATCCTTTACCTTCTTATAGATTCTTCAATGAATGAGTATTAGTCTATTACAATGGATCTCTACTTTCCACATTATGATGTTAGTCTCTTTTAGACGTACTATTTTCGATCGCTTCAGCCTCAGGGATAACTTGAGCCACTCGTTGTACCTTCAGTGGATCAACATGTTACAGTGGATATTTCTCTTTATGATGTTGGCTTACTTTGGATGCTCTACACTTGGCCAATTTCAGAATTCTAGCTCATCGACATCGACTTCATTATATTTCTGCAAGAGGCCATCTTCACTAGCATGTGGAACAGTGCTGGTGTGGGAGATATGGCCATATTTTATTCATTTATTATATTACTAGGTTGTGGCTAAGGTTGACCTAGTCAACTTTGATAGTGGGACCATAACCCGTCCTTGGGGAAATCATCCTACCTACTTGAGTGGTATAAATACACCACTCAAGCTTCATTTGTATCATCATCTTTGATCATTGAGCTTATTGGCTCTCTTAGTAAAGTGTTTATGCCCACTGGCACCCATATCTAGTGTTCATGCTTTCTTGGTCTTTGGCTGGTTTTTCTCTCACTTGTACTCTTGATCTTTCTCCTAGCAAATTAATCGACCACTCCAGTGCACTGTTTAATGCTGTTTTTTCTTTTATTGGCAGGTTTTGGGTTAGCTGTTTTGTTCTGTTTGATCCCCTCATTATTTTGTGATCTCAACATCTGTGGAACTAGGGTTTCCAGATCTGATTTCCCAACAATATACTAAGTTTTTGTAAAACAATTTTTTATTTTTGCCTGCCAGTCTTCTTTGAGATCAAATGGAGACCCAGTTTTTTGTCCTCTTCAATCTTCTTGTACTGGCAGATTTTCTTTTTTAAGTCAACCACTTTATTAACTGTTCTTCTGACAAGTGCAAAGTTTACCTCATCTAAGTTCCTGATTGTCTCAGCTGTTCTGTTCTTGTGCTTCCTCTCATTTGAAAAGGAGAACAGACTTGAAAGTTGAACAGAGTGGCACCTCCCATCAGATGTTTCAATCATGTTGGCAATTAATGCTACATAGTACAAGGCAATGCAATCCTCTGCAACAGTCTTAAATGGAGATGCACTCAATAGGTGGTGGCTTCATGGAGACCCCACCCAAAAAGTTTAAACTTGTCGAAGGAAAAGGTGAAGATTAAAGTTTGTTGAAAATGAAAACTTAGATGTGCATTAACTGAATACCAAACTTCCACGAAAACAAAACAATCTTTATTCCAGGTTAATATGCTAAACATTTGTACAGAGATTCTTTATATTTGCAAAGTTTACCAAATGAAAGTTACTGACTGCTTCCCATATCCAATTAAATTTCCCTTCCAATTCCCAGGAGGGATTGCTATGTTCTCTTTGTAATGTGTCAATGATTAATTTTGAGCCTGCTTTAAAAATAATTTTGCTATAACTGCTACTGTGGCCTATCTTAATTCTCCATGAGGCCTATCTTAATTTTCTGCAGTGTCTCTGGCCACTCCTCCCGACCCTGCATTCCGCTACGTTGCTCTTAAAGGCTCCATCAAAGTCTATTTTTAGCCATCATTCTTGTGGTGGGGACCATGTATGATAGGGACTACCTTGGTTCCTTAATCACTGACCTTTGTTGGGATTTTGGTAAGGAACAGTTGAAACATACAAAGTGATTTCATTTATGAAGTCTAACTTATGTCAGACATGCCATTGAACATTCTCTTAAGAATTATAAATGTTGTCTACTAATGTGATTTTTTAGGAATTTAAAGATGAAATTCACAATCAAAATGCCCTTTGTCATGATAATGGTACCATATATAATCTTGCTTTTTCCTTGCAAATATTTTGAAGAAAATATTGCATTTCAAGGAGAATGATCAATTTCCAGTTTCTGTTGATGGCTTTGTGTATGGGTTTTTGATTTCTTTTCATTTGATCCAAAGAATAAATTCAAATTTGAGTTTGAAAAATATCTGTCTAATTGCATATGGAAGATGCCATGGAAGCATGCATCATTAATCTGTCTCTTCTAGTTGACTGTCTGTTTTCCTAGAGCTTATGTTTATGCTATTCTTTTTTGTCTGCAGCCAATCACCTTCGGTCTTGTGTATATTGGAACTACTATCAAGGATCTTTCTGATGTTACTCATAGTTGGAGTGAAATCTCGACTGTTCGTTGGGTAATCATCTTCTCTGTACATTCTCATGACTTAAGATTTGGGTACAATTTTTTTTGAAATTTTAGATGTTATAAATAATTACAATTAGTCTGCTTTGTGTTTCCAAAGATTTTTTTTTTATCTCCAGTTACAACTGGTACTGTAAATGTTAAGACAACAAAGACTGAAATTTCTAGGGAAACACAAATCTATGGAGTGAGGATGGGGGAAGGATTTGCTTGTCATCAAATAAGGGGGTTTCAACTTTATACTACCGTTTCACGTGAATGCATCCATGTGGATGTTTCCTGCATCCCTTGTATTCTAATTTCTAGGAGTGGGTGGATTTGATGGATTGTCTCCTCGGGATGCCTGTTTGCAGGGGATGGTTGGGGATCTCCTTGAGATATTCTTTCAAAAGGGGAAGGGGCCACCCTGAGGATACCCCCTGTGAATAGTGATACATGGGTGTCCCTTGACCTCCACATGGGACTCTTAGGTTTCTCCTAAAGTGATGACCTTTTTAAAAAAGAAAAAAAATACATTTTACCATTTTAACCCTAACAAACTCTCTTAACTAACCAGGTCAATGTCAAATGCTGTTCCTATACCTTGTTATTTTGTCTCATGTGTATAGTGTTACTGTTTCCATCCTTATACACACCTACTAACGTGGAGAAGTCTCCAACCCACTTGGTGTGTCCTTGGAGGCACAAACCTAAGTCTAGACTCACTGTCACCTCGATCTAGACCTCTTCCGTCTAGGCTCACTCCTAGGGAAGCCAAGGGGGGTAGACCCTATTAAACTATGTGAAATATTATTGTTAAGGTTCTAGGAGTGAATTGAGTTAATTGAGTTAACTGAGTTATTAATTAAAGAAACCCAACCCAATGACAAGCAACAAATGCAATAATGCAATTTTTCCAATGATAGGAAAACCTTTATTTAGAATCAACAATTAGACCCGTGCCTAGTTTAACCAAAATTGAGTTAATGAGATATACACAAAAATATAATTATACAAGAATGAAACAATGTTATGAGATATCCACAATAAGTATGAGAAGTAACTTTACACTTAAACCAATTATGTTCAAATAAATAAAGAATTCTAGAAATAAAGAATGCTTTGAAACAGGTATTCACATGAAAGAAAATTGCTTGAAAGTAACTTGCTTGAAAAGTAAATGTTGTGAAAGAGTGTGTAGGTTGATTTTAGCAAGTTTTAAGTCTCTCTTGAATTAAGGGGGAGATTAAGTGTGAAAGATACAAGCCTATGTTGATGATTGCAGTGTCGTGAGACATCCTCCAGGATACATTCTCCTCTGTGACTGAGTTGAGTCGACTTGAGAGGGAGCCCAGTGTTGGGCATACCCACGTGATGGGGCATCGCTCTCCTCTGTGTGAGAGTTGAGTCGTCCCTCAGTGGTTGGGGCTTTGTTCTCCTCTGTGAGTTGAGTCGTCCCCCAGTGGTTGGGTGTGCCCATGTGATGGGTGTATCGTTCTTCTTTGTGTGAGAGTTGAGACGATATGGTACTCTAGATGATTCTCCTATGGACTCAGTTGAGATAGAGATCTGTTGAGTATGACGTCCTTGTGGTTGAGCACAGGTGGACGTGTCCCTAGTGGCTGAGCACTAGTGGACGTGTGGATCCCTTGCTATATTGTCTAAGTGTAAGATTTACTTGTAACCCTAATTATGATGTAAAGGGTACAAGTCGGCCCCACCATGTAAAGATACTTAATATTGTAATTATTAATTATATTTATTATATTATTAAGTTGTACAGGTCGGCCTTGTTATCCCCTAGCCTAGGGATAACTAAGGAGATTATGTTTCGAGGCCCACAGGTCCTAGACATGGAGTACCAAGAGCCATATTGACTTGAGCTTGGCCCTGGAGGGCCCATATTTCATCTTTAGCACCTTCACCTTGTCAGCAGCAACGACATCCATCCCATCAGCCCGGTTCTTCAGCAGCAGTGGGTCTTGCTCCATGAGGTAATGAGTTCGGGTATCATGGTATGTGTCACTCTGATTCTCAAAACATTTGAATATGTGCATTTAATTCTTTTTACTTCTGACCCGTGCTTGGACTTTATGCTTTTCCACTTGTCCACACCTGGGGGGAATGACAGGACACCCTAGCAAGTTGGTTCCCATAGGGTTTGAGTTTCCACTGGGTGGGTTCATGAAAGGTTATCGTCCATTCCCACCATACTTATCACTTTCCAACTTTTTTCCCTCTCATCCATCCCCTACCCTGGTTCGAGCATTGGGTTTGCTGAGCTAGCAAAGAGTTGAACCTTACCTTGTGGGAAGAAGGGGCTAGAGGCCCAGAGGGTAAAAGTAGCTGGCAAAAGATAAAAGCCAAAAGAACAAAACCTTCAGATGTTTCGCCCAACGATCACCGAGAAAGCAATAAAAAGCTTCTCAACAAGAAACAAAGGGACCCATAAAATAATAAAATCAAGACCTAGTTGGAGAATAGGGGGTCTCATCACGAGCCAACCTATTAGGTCCATGGGCATGTGGCTCTTGGTGGCATAGCCAAGAGAAAGGGGGTCTCATCACGAGCCAACCTTCTCATCTCCGTGAAATGCTTTTGGGTAACATTGTCACCACTGGTCACCACGCCAGGGAAGTGTCCCCTAACTAGTCTCTTGAAAGAAAAAGAAATAAGATAAAAAGGTAAAAGGCATTGAATGGGCTTGGAAACATTTGCATCCATGACAGGGTGCAACTCACCCTCTTCAGAGGCACTCA
>JASDQU011403312.1:10705-28273 GCA_032191745.1 Picea mariana
TTTGTATAAGCTTTTATGATAAGGAAGTTTTGCTGGGTTTTCTTCCCCTAGAGGGTTTCCCAGGATAAATGCTGTGTCTATTGTGGATGTGTATTTCTCAGTGATCTTGTGGTTATTATGCTCTTGTCTTTATGAAATGCAAAGAACTATAATGATAGCATAAACATTAACAAGATTATGCTAGAAACCTTATTTTCTTGAAGCTTTGTGCTAAAGGCCTTGCCATTGCAACACGCTAGCATCTTTTGCTTCATCTAGCCGTCATCCACTTCATCTTTGAGCTAAAGAAGGAGGAAAACTGCTAGGGCCTAGGGTTACCTACTTCCTAGTGGCCATTTTCCCCCTAAGGTTTAGTGATTGAAGCCTTGGGCTACCAACACTTCAATCATTAACCTTCTTGTCTCTAGCTCTCTTATTATCAATTTATTCCTTCAAGATTGGCGCTGCTAAAAGAGACTCCATTTACCCTAAAAGCACTGATCTAAGCCTTACAATTGAGTGATTGATGAAAGCCACTCTCAAAATTTTTACCTTAAGCTCTCTACTAACTATTCCTAACACTAGAATAGACTAATCTACTAACCTACTTGCTGCTGTTACAAAAGTAAGCTACAACCATCTATTGCAGGATTAAAAACACCTAAAAACAATTGTAGAGTTGATTTATACACTGCCTAATTAGCTTTTGACAAATGCTAGTACTTTGCTAAACGAGTGATTATTTTTGGTCATTGTGAAGCTCTTTCAAGGCATTTATTGTGAAGCAATCATCCTATAAAATTTTGTTTGCTTCATGATATATCAACTACTGCTTTTATTGACAAGTTCATGGTTTTATGAAGTACGAACAACAAGTTGTACTTGCAAAACATATCGTTTTCTTGTTGCTTTGTTCTGGGCAGGTACATGAACATCTAAGCACTTCATTACTTCATTGATTAAAACCTTGGGATTTTCTGATCAATGTGACTTGTGAGAGGGGATACTTTTATAGATACTTTAACCTTTGTGCCTTCTCAAACCCCTAGGTCACTGGGGACATCTCCCCTGGGCCATCAACCCTAAATAGAAAGAGGTATCCTGTTGACGTGACAGTGATAGGATAATCTCCTGTTACGCCAATTTGCCTTCCCTTAACCTTTTCCTTTGGAATAAGTACAAATTGTGCGATAACATTTTGGTGCCGCTGTCGGGGAACATTAGTCAATTCTCTTCAAAGACGACACTTCTCGGTAAGCCTTTCCTCAAAATTTCTACCTGCTTGAACCTCTGGATCTTGGTGTGGTTTTTTCTTGGTCCCACCACCAGGTGCTGGTGTTGAAAGCCATGATACATGATAGTATTTCGGTGTTAGCATGTATGCTAAGGCATGTAGTGGAATATTTAGCATTTCCCACTGTTTTTCCACTTCTACACGAATAAGGTTATACATGTTGACATCTCTAGGCTCAACAATGTCTTTAATCAGCACTAGAATGCTATCCATTTGCTCATACACCTCCCCAATGATTTGCCAATCTGAATCTGAAAACTTGATCATGTTATAAATTAGCTTGGTGAATTGCAAAACATACCGAACTGGTGACCAAAACTGACTGTCAAGCATTGTGTTCTTGACTCCTGATGCACCTTCTTTATCACTGCTCAAATCATCCCATTCATCACTCATCACCATAGAAGCCAAAGCTTGTCTCACCTTAAATAGGCGCCTAAAAGTGAGGTAATAGCTAGCAAATCTAGTTGGTGCAATCTTAAGTATCTGCAACCTAGAGTAAGTGCTATAGAAGTAATTGACCCTTGTATGCCCGGTGATAAATTTGATGACTTGCTTCCATTGCTTGTACAACTGATTAATCCATCCACATTCTTTATGTTTGACAATATCATGCATCAAAAGGTTCAAGGTGTGCACCAAACACCCAGACCAAAAGATGTGTGGATGCATTCGCTCAATGATTTTACCTGCTCCCTTACAATTTGCTGCATTATCAGTGATTACTTGAATCACATTAGAAGGGCCAACTTCATCAATTGTTTTCAACAAGAGCTCTGAAATGTTTTGAGAAGTTGCACTTATTGAAGAGGAGTTATGTGCTGCGAGAAACACTGCAACACTAGTAGAAACACCAATAACATTGATCAAATGTTGGTTTCTAATACTTGTCCAACCGTCCGATACAATGGATACCCCAACATCTGACCATTCATTTGTAAACCGTGAAAGACCAGCTTGAATTTTTGCTTTTTCCTTGTCAAGTAACACAGTTCTAGCTTTCTCATAGTTGGGGCTCTTGTATCCTTTAGGGGATTTTTCGTTGATGGCCCTCACCATGTCATGCCAATAGGGGGAGCGAAGCACATTGAATAGGACACCACAAGCATAGAGAAACCGTGCCACTTTTGCATCCACCTCATCCCTACCTCCAATATCAAAGAAATCTCCTATTGTTCTTCTAGATGTAGAGGTTGTAGAACCACGAGGAGATGGAGATGTGCCACCAAATCTAGATGAGACATCATCAGATTGAAGCTTTTGTTTTTTACCATGCTTTCTTTGTGCAGCTTCCTCTAGCTTTATGTATATTTGTCTCTGTTCTTTGGATATGTTAGGGCAAACATTAATCCCAAGGGACCCCTTATTTTCATCACTCTCCATTATACCACAAAGATGCCTCCTCACACGGGTATATGAACTGATATAAGGTTTTCCTTGATGACAATCATGAGGACATAAAAAATTTAATGGTTCCACCACCTCTCCCCGCCTCAAGTTTTGTCACAAATTTCCACAAGGGTGTCAATGAAGCTTTCCCACCTTCATTGTCCTCTTCATTTCTCTCTTCATCCTCTTCAAACCCTCCTTCATCTTCAAAACCTCTCTCATCTTCATTCTCTTCTTCCCTTTGATGTCTAGTCCCCGACAAGACCATGAGAACCAAAAATGGAACGATAAACCAAAAGAAAATAATTTTCCTCAAGCTTTAGATGAACAACCTACAATAAAATGAGGGAGAAGAAGGAATGGGAGAGAGTAGGAGAGGAGGAAAAAACCATGAGCAAATTTAACCCAAGGAAATGAGAGAGTTGGGGTTTGGGCTTACCTCTTTAGCTCTTGAATCTTGCAAGTTGAAACTTGAGATAGATGGTTGCCTTTTCTCTCTCCTCCAAGCTCCTCTTTGTTCTCTCCTTCAAAATCCTCTTTGCTCTCTCCTCCAAGCTCCTCTTTGCTCTCTCCTCCAAGCTCTCACAAATCTACACTCTCCTTCAAGCTTTCCTTTGCTCTCTCCTCCAAGATCAAGCAAACACAAATAGAAACAATGAGGAAATGAGAGGGGGAAAATATCTTTAATTCCCTCCTCACTTTCCCCTAACCCCTCCCTAACCACACCCCACACTCTAACCCAACTCAAAGATTTAAAAAAAAATGAGTAATTTTTTTTGTTTTTCGTGGAAGCTCACGGGCCCTACGTGAAGCACTCGGGGAGCGTTCGAGAAGTGTTAAGGAAGCGACCCCCAGAGCGAGCTTCCAAAATCCAGAAGCCAACTTCTCGATTTCGGAAGCTCACTCCGGGGTGCTTCACTCCCATGCTGGTAGGGAGCGCGGTTTTGCACCCCGGAGCGAGCTTCCGAAATCCAGAAGCAGGCTTCCGGATTTCTGAAGCTCGCTCCAGGGGTCGCTTCCTGCTGGGCCGACCTGGCCAATTTGTTACAAAAATTAAATTCTAACCAAATTAAATAAATTTGCATCTAAAATCTTCTCCAAGGGTGACGTCATGCCCCTCTAAGGTGATGTAGAGTCCCATATGTGGAGCGTTGAGTAATGAAAGTGGAACGCTTGGCCTCTAGAGGCCTAAAATGATGCCCACACGTGCCACAAGCCTCACAAACGCCTCCAAAGATGAAACCCTAGCTCTGGATGACGTCTAGGCCTCCCAAGGCCATCGTCTAAGTGAATGAAGGTAGGGCTCATCCGTCTAAGGCCTGCTAGAGTGCCTGCAAAGGAAACGTCCTTCCTTCATCCAGTGCAAACCTTCAATCTCTTCTTACCCCTAACTGGGGTTTCAACATCCATCTGTGGGTTTTGAGCCCCCATGAAGGTCCGAGCTAATCATTCCCTCATGCGTACCTGTCCATCAGGCAAGGTCCTGTAGCAACAACAAGTACGCCCTCCAGGGATTCATAAGTCACAAGGATCATAGCATGTAAATCACATCTAATACTTAAATTACCCGAACATGTGCATCAAACCTCCTTAACCCCAAACAAATGCTCAAAGACGTTATGCAATTTGACAAGTTAGGTTTGGAGAAGGTCTCAGGGTGTCCTATTGGGCTAACCTCTCTTAAGTTTGCGGTGTTTCCCAGGTGGAGTCTAGTCCAAGTCATGTAATTGTATGAGGTGGCATGAGGTGCATGTGATAACAGGAAAATGTAGAGTCTTACCTGTGGGTGCCTTTGTGGAGGGTGAGTTGCACCTTTTCATGAATGTAATTGTTTCCTAGCTCATTCATTGCCTTTTACTCTTAGCTTTATTTCTTTTGATCTTTTACTCTTGTTCTTCAAGGAAATAGTGGAGGGCCACTGTCCTGGCTTGATGACCGGAGGTGACAACGTTATCCACAAACATTTCACAGAAATGAGAAGGCTGGCTCGTGATGAGACTCCCTTTCTCTTGGCTATGCCACCAAGAGCCACTACCTTGGTTTGGTGACCAGATAGGTGGTAGTGTCATACCGCTACATGCCCATGGTCATAATAGGCCGGCTCGTGATGAGACCTCCTATCCATCAACTAGTACCTTGAGTGTTTATGTTATCTTGTGGGTCCCCTTTTTTTACTGAGAAGCTTTTCACTACTTTCTCAGGGATCCCTGAGAGAAGCATCTCGAAGGTTTCAAAATTGGATTTTAACTCTTGCCAACTACTTTTACCCTTTGGGCCTTTAGCCCATTCTTCCCACGATGTAAGGTACAACCCTCCCTAGTGTAGCCAATTCCAATGCCCAAACAAGGATAGGGGAGATGGAAGGAATGGAAATGGAAAATGATAAGTATGGAGGGAAAGGACGATCACTTTTCACAGATCCACCCAGTAGCAACCCATCCTAAAGGGAAATCAACTTCCTAGGGCACCATGTCACCCTTCCAGGTTTGAACGAGGCAAAGAGCATAATTTCCAAGCAAACGCCATGAAACGAAGAAGGATTCGATACAACATGTTCAAGTGCTTCAAAAATCAGAGTGATACATACCATGATACCCAGATTCATTACCTCATGGAGCAAGACTCACTGCTACTTCAAGATCGGGCTCGTGTTATGGATACTGTTGCTGGTGATACTTGGACTGCACTAAAGAAAAGAGGGGCCCTCTGGGACCATGCTCAAGTCGTCTGGCTCTCGGTACTCCATGTCTAGGATCTGTGGGCCTCGAGACATGATCTCTTTAGTTATCCCTAGGCTAGGGGATAACAGGGACTCGGCCCGTTGCTTGTTGCTCTGATCTAATGGGTCAACATGAAAGTTTGAGGTGATCATGCTGGTCATCCCAAGGCGGGGCATGGCATGAAGGAACTGAGATCTGTGGCTAAAGATCTCCCTGATGAAGAGTGCTTGGCATCTGTGGTCGTGGTACCAAAAGAAAGTAGAGAGTGATCCCCTAGAGTCCCTATATAGGAAATGGCAGCGTCCTCTGATCTCATAGTATATGGGGCACCTAAAGATAAGGTGCATCTCTGTCTCTGTCTCCTGTAAGTGGCACATCTGGAAGATCCTATTAGACCGTGGTGTATGGTGGTCCGTCTCAATTCGAAGTTGATGAGATTTGACCCAGAGTTGCCTCAAAGGGATCTTGAGTGAGTGCATCCAATGCCTGCATGTATAAGGGGGGTAGACGATGATGTCATCCTGCAGATCCAAAAAGTGCTCTAGATAGAAGGACATCTTTGAGCCCAGGCTCGTAGAAGGCAAGGTCGAAGTGACTTGAATGTATAGTCTGTAGATAACCTCTCTGATAGCCTGATTCAGTACTTGTTTAGTCGACAAGAGATGGCATTGTGTATCAAGGGAGAAACTGAACGGGGGAAGGCGCTCTGGGGAGATAGTCATTGACTGGAGAAGCCGAGACGCCTTTGAGAACCAACCACATGCACGGCTTGGGGGGGGAACCGAAGCAAGAGCCTCCAAGGGGAAAAGAGTGAGGTAGGGTTACCGCTCTCTCTCGATGGTAGAGTCTCTGAACGATCTGACTATGCTTGAATAATGGGTTGTGGAACCATCCACTTGTAGTGGATGATACGCTTGAGAAGTAGGGTCTGGAACCCCTCCAACCTGGCCCAATTTGTCTATAACATGCTCGGCCCCCAGGTCTCGGAGCCATAGAGAACTGTGGGTTTGATAATCGCCTGCATGAGGTAGAGTTTGGACTAGATTTCCTGAAACTGACCTAGGAAGCATTGTCCCTCGATGAGGGCCAAGGAACTGTACCCTTTACTAAGCCTAGGAAAAAGGGCTTATCACATTTGAAACGGGGCCCCATGAATTGTACTCCCAGATAAGTGTAGGCTATGGTGATCTTAATCTCTGCCCCCCGGTAGTAGAAATGTAAGTCTGTAAGAGAGATCTTCGATGCGTTGAAGATCAATACCTTGGTTTTACCTAGGTTGGTCGTCAACTGTCGAAGATCACAAAAGCTGGCTAGTGCATTGATTTGTCTTTGTAAGCCCTCAGGGGTGGAGGCCAACAAGACCAAATTGTTGGCGAATAATAGTAGGGAGATCAACACCTGATGTAGAAGGAAACCATCCCCTTCCTGGATATGCTCATGGAGGAAGGACTCTAGCTCATCGATATAGATCCCGAAGAGTGTTGGCAAGAGAGGGCACCCCTGTTTTACCCCGATGGGACTCTGAATAAAGTCGGAAAGGCCATGTGCCATCCATAGAGTAGATAAGAGTTTTCTTCACAAGTTATAGCAATGAATTACAATGACATGTGCTTCCCTTTTTATAGACAAGGGATCTAACAATCCTCTCGTTATAAAAATAATATTCTCTTAGATCTAGCTAGAAAAATAAAAAAATACCATTGTCTCCTCACATACCATGGAGATATGGTCAACAACGAGTAAACTATAAGGTGGTTAGGCCACCTTTACAATAATATCCATGATACATGAGTAATGAGTCAAAAGACCCTCCGCAAGTTCAAATCAAGGCATGAAATGGTCTCCAATGTGCAATGTCTCCTCGACAAGTGAAATGACCCCCTCAAAAGGTGGAATGACACCTCCAAGTACCTTGGGATATGTGTACTACCTCGAGAATTGTGAAATTGCCTTGGGAAATGTGAAACTACATGAGCAACTTTAGAATCATCTCCAAGAGCCCAAGGCCAAAGTGTGTCAAAATACATAAGAGGGGGGTCCATGCTTAGGCATAAGATAAGTGTGCTTCTATAGGGTGACAACCTTTACAACATGAGCAACACTTTTGCATAGAAAGGAGTGAGTGAGACTAGAGGTTCCTTTAGATCATGTGTCCTAATAGATCCATCCCAAGACCTTCGCGTACCTACCCAAGCCATAAATGAACAACATGGTGCAAACTTAATGCCACCAAGGGATAGTTGGACAATGCCATAAGAGAAAGGACTATCTTGAAAATGGGAACTAGGAGGATGGGCCATGACCAACCACAAAGGGTCTAGTGATACCACCTAGGTCAAACACTTTTACATAGATCATCTAAGCATGGCCTAATACAATACATGAATACAACAATGGTCACACTTTTGACTCATCTGTTGATTTGTGATTAGAATCACAAGTGAAAAAATATCCTCTAGTTACCCCTACATGTCAGGGGGTAACAAGGCCCACTTATGTTTTGTTGGAGTTTAGCAGGTTGCTTACGGTCTAGGGTTATGTTCCTTTCGTAGGTGGTTCGTGTTCTTTGGAGGTTTGAGATACTGTGATGGATGGGTGACAATTCCTTTTCAAGAGACAATGATTGATTCCAAGACTGCAACAGGTAGAAATTTGCAGATGGGATGTGTGGTGGAGTTGTAGATGGAGACATGTGTTGGTGAAAACACTTTTTGTGTAAAGAGGGAGTGTTAGCTTGCAGGGTTACTTTGAAAGTGTTTACACCTTATTTGTGAGTGCTTCATGAGATTTGGGGTACATGGTGTATGATTAGCCCTTAGATGGTTTGTGATGGATTTGCACATTGGAGATGGCTTACTCATTGATTGCTTAACCGCAATCAGGTGCTTTCTTGACATTCTTCCTTAGGGAATTGGAAGTCTTCAGATAGTTTGGTGACTTTCTATATGTTATCCACGTGAATGAGGTTGCTTACTTGGAGAATGCCCTGCATTGGAGGAGTGTCTGGCATTGTGAAGGAGGGCATTGAGCCCTAGAAAACAAGGGGTACCTTGGATGCTTACATGGAGGCATGTAGTTGACTTGGGGATGCTTGGATTGCAACAATGTTCATGTAAGGGGAGTGGATCTGGTGGAGCACATGGCTTAGGAGAAGCATTGGAGTCCTTGGAGGTTTGGAGGAAAGCCTCCTATGGTTTCCCCTCTTCCTTGGAATATTTTGGTAGAGGGTGGATCAACTTCCAGCCACAATAGCCGTTGGTAACCCCAAGGGACTTAATATATTTGAACCTGTGACCTATCGTCTCCTTGTAGGCAACATGCCTTGGACAGATGTACTCATGGACCTGGCAGAAGGATTGATTTGATGGTCATAGGGTATGGGAAAAAAATCATGGTGGTGAATGCTTCCACCAAACCTAGGACTAGACTATCATAACCTCGAATGGTCTCTCCCCAAAATCATCAAAGCATGTGGTGGATGGGGAAGGCCCCATCATGGTGTGGAAGAAGGATTAGGGTTAGATCCTTGTCGATCCCCCTCACAAAGGCTAGAGTCAGTTTTGTTGTCATTGGAAGAGCCATGAGTAGGACCAGGGGGTGAAGGAGGGTAGAAATGATTGGGAGCATAGAAGATTATAGGAAACGTGGTGCAGAAGAAAAAGTAGGTGAAGTGATTTAAGATTAGGGYAGAGAAAATGAAGYGCTTTATGGGATGGATGTGGTTATGGACTAGGTTCTACTCTATCATGAAACAACATTAGTTGGGAAGTTTCATGGAAGGATGATTTTTGATAAAACTATGAGTATGTGGATTTGTCAAGTTTGAAAGCAACAAYTGGGGTATGCTCTGATTTTCCATATTTTAGCTCGAGGATGGATAACCTTCATCTTTTAATCGAGGAGAGAAAATATTCAACAAGGCAAGTGGTATTGGGATGATTCCATTTTGTCCCTCAAGACATGGACCCCTATTTGATCCCATGAAGGAAAGAGTTGATATGCAACCCCCATGGATAAAACTGCATTCCCTACCATTAGAGCTGTGGATGTAGAGACCTAACTTTAATAGGGAACAAATTTGTTAGATTTTTGGACATTGATGGAAAGAACAAGGAATGGAATCAAGTGAATCATCGCAGGGTTTGAAAGATAGGGTTGCATCCGCATTTGCAGACATGAATTTCAAGAGGTGGTGATCATTCTTAATGGTTAGTTTTGGGCATAAGTCAGGTATGTTCTGCAGTTCACTAAGCCCATTTATAATATGATCTAGTTTGCAGATACATATTACTTAGTGATTGGAGAGATGTATGAGTAGATGGATAGCATGCTAGACCAAATCAAAGACATTGTTGAGCCGAGAGATGCGATCTTGTATGATCATATTCATAAACATGTGGTCAAAAGGTGGGATAATTTGAATGTTCCACTCCATGCCTTAGCATATGTTCTTACACAAGCAGATCTAGAAGTACATACCGGCTATATGCTTGCATTAGGCAAGTTGGACCTTGATGAAGAGGAGTGTGCTCAAGTATGAAGCAAATTGAGCAAGTACATCAGTGAACATGGAGCCTCTGTTAACTGCATGCAACTAAAGATTGATATAGGTTGAATCCGATTAAATGGTGGAACATGTATGTCTCCTTTACTACACATTTGCATTAATTGGTGGTGGGGGTGCTTTCACAGGTTGGTAACACTTTTTCTGCAGAGAGGTGTTAGAGCACCTACAACTTTATCCATAGTGTGAAGAGAAACAACCTGAATGTAAACCGGGTAGAAAGTTTTGTTTATGTGCATTACAACTTGAGGTTATTGCCCCATTATTGCGGGGTGGTGAAGAATGATAAAACATATGACTTGGGACAACAATCTATAGAAGGCTAATTTGGATAATGGAGCCATAGTTTTATAGTGCTTAGAGACCAAACTTTTGGGTGATAATGATGGTGATTATGCAATAGAGATGCCAACCCCATCCACTTGTAAGTTTATAGATGTAGGAGCTTTGCCTTTAGCTTCACAACCTCCAGTGTTGCATGGCGGCTATGTAGCTCCTGGTCGTGTTCCACGACCACTTCCACCTACTCCTATTACTCTTGTTCACAGATCACGGGAAAAGGAATTAGAAGTTTCTCATGCAAGAGGAATAATTAGTAGATACTAGATTTGTTTGTCTTTTTCCGCTTTAGAATTTAGTTTCTAGAACTTAGAGTACTGTCTTTATTATGGCCTATTTTGTAAACATTGTATGATATTTTAAGTTTGAACTTTGAATTTTGAAGTTCGAACTTATGGTTGAACTGTTGATTGCATCTTACAACTCTTTGGTAATGAATATGATGCTCTGTTTCATTTCATGGTTGATGTTATCTGTTGCAATTTGTTAATGACAAATGTTATATGTTGAAATTTGAAGGTTGATGTTATGGTTGATGATTGATCATTTGATGAAAATGTACAAGTTAGAACTACAGATGATTGATGTTATCTATGCACCAAATGGTTGATACCTTAATGATCATTGTTAATGTGGTAGTTAAATCTATTTTTTTTCGTGTTTTTTTGCAACTAATTCGACATTCTACATGTTTTCTTTGAATATATATGCATTAAAATATGTATTATATAAAAAAAGCTCCCAGAATGTTCTTCTTTCTGAAACTTTTGACAATTGCACTTGCCATTCCCATTCCCAACAACCATGGCTTAGGGCCTTGATGCTGTTGAGCCACTAAGGCTTTGTTAGATGTACCTATAGTGCTTATCAATCCAAGGTGCAAGAGCTTATCTTGCTTTCTAATTATATAATCACAAAATGCTTCAAAAGAGGGCATTTTGTAAGTAGTACATTCACTAATAAAGGCCTTTCTAGTTGAGTGAAAGGTGGATACAAAAACATAATAGGTAGGTCCACATTTAGAGAGAATGACAAAAATTAGTTGATCATCTTCTTTCTTGACTAGAAAATTTAGAAGTAAGAGCCTAAGTGTCTTGAACTTCGAAAGAAAAAATCTTCAATGCAATTGAAATCATTAGGATTCAAAGCAATTAATTGGTTTTCAAGCTGGTGTACTCGAATTTGGTTGTGTTCACCAAATACCGTTTCTAATTTTGTCCAAGTGGTATCATCAGTTTCAATCTGTTGAAGTTGAAACTTCAATTAATTTGAGATTGACATCTTGACGAGTCCACTTGCTGAGTTGTTTTGGTTGGTCCATTCAATGCTCTTTAATGCATCTCTGGAGACAACTTTTGTTCCCAAGGTGACCCAATGAAGGCCCTTACTTCTTAGTAAATCTCCCATCACTAGATTTCTAAGTGAAATAATTTGTGTTTGTAAGCAAGATCTCACTTGAACTAGCCATGTTACAATCTAGAAATAAGATGACTGTAAAAACATGAATTCACAGCTTAGCTAGAAAGGGATTGAAAAAATAAGCACTTAAAAAAGTGACATTGAAATGAACCCTAGATGACAAAGTTATGCCCATTTGAAGAAGGGCATAAAAAGTCAAAAGGTCAACCAAGGTGCCACATGGTAGGTGGACGCTGGCACACATAGTGGTGGGTGCATGAGGTGGTTGAGTTGTAAAATGTAAAAAAAATTCCCTCTAACTTTGTTCTATAAGCTCACTTTTACAAGTTAATTTTATAACTTAAGTGACTCACTTTTATAACATAAGTGAGGTTCACTTTACAATAACGTTACTTTATGACTTAAGTGATTCACTTTATAACTAAATTGAGATGCACTTTTCCAAAAAAGTTACTTTATAACTTAAGCAGCATACATTTTTACAAAAAAAAGCTTAAAAGAGAAAGACTTGAACTCAAGACATTTATTTTTCAAAGCTAACTTCCAACCAAGGGAGTTATAGCAAAATTTTATCAAATGTTACAAGGGAGTAAGGGAGCCTGTTTTTTATACTCACGACCTCCTCAATGTGCATGCTTACCCCCAAAACCCTTGTCTTTGCCTGCAAACAACCTCATACACCATTGCATGCAAAAATAATCAAATATTTCTGAAAATTTTTAAATAAAAGTTTTCGAACCTTTTTTTTTATATTGCTCGGGGTTAGATTTTGGTTAGTCTACCTAGAAAATGCAACTTTTCCTTTTTTCTTTTGATTTGCCAAGGTCGCTCAAGGTGCAAGGCAAAGAGAAAACACAGGTCAGAAAATAAATTTTTCTTTGTTTCTAATTTGCACAGATGGCACAAGGCATAGGGCAAAGAGCATACATGGATTGGAAAACAACTCGGTAATATAAACAAAACAAGAAATAACAAATTAACACAGCATAAAAGAGGTAGAAAACTTAAAAATACAACATTATACCTCTAGATCTAAGATAAATGCTCATATATTGGGAAAACGGAAACCCATTTCATTGAAACAAAAAGGTATCCAACTGGAAAGCTTTGAAGGTAATGGACGGTTCATTCAGCCTAGAAAAGCTCAAAAGTTATAGATCCACTTACAAAAGCTTGGGAAACTAGAGAAACAACCCACTATTTATGCATGCAATAACATTGGAACAAGATCTCAATCGACAAAGGAACACAACTTTTAAAAACACTTCGATACCATGTTCAAAAAAACTTGGTACATACACATAGGTGAAATACCTTAAGACAAACAATCACACACAGATCAAAGATAAGTACACTAGTGTTTTACGTGGTTAAACCCCTCAAAGATGGAAACAATGCACAACCCCAACCAATACGACCACTCGAGGCAATATATTAATGCAAACAAAGGGGAATAGATTACATGAACATCTCTCAATATCGATCATTCACAAATGACCCTCCATGCTCTTTAAAGAGAGATCATGGACCAGTTGGGTGTTAAGCTGTGGATGAAGTGTTATTAATATCTAGGAGATGTTTGAACTGTTGAATCACTTGTGTAGAACATGATTGTGACTGTCAGATTATTATAATACAAAAGCACACTAAAGAACCTAAAGTATGTTAGACCAAGCTGACCTTAACTAACTCCCAGTGTCTAAATATCCTAACACTAATCATTATTAAAATTACTCACTTTACCTTCTTCCCCTTCTCTACCTTGTACTGTGCCCACATGGTCGAATCACTACTAACTAATGCGAACTATATTACCTCCTATGCTGCAATCATGAAATTTTGAAGAATAAAGAATGTTACATGTTGTTTATCAAGAGGCTTTAGGAACTCTTTCTTTGCATCATCCCATACTTGCTACTGCAGTGTGGTTGTTGCAAATAAACATCTGAGAATGAGCTATAAGGTCCATGAGATCCTACTGACACACACTTTAGTACATACACACAGCAGGAGATCCAAAATGTGTGCTTGTGTCTGCTCTAAATCAACAGTCCAACACAGCAAAAAACATAGAGAGTACATGGTAACTTGTACTACATTGGAAGGTGCAAGTGCAACCTTCACCATGCCATCTCTCAACAACCTTAGGCTGGAAAGGTGAATACTTCATCTTTCTTATGCAATCAAATAACCTCGAGAAATAGGTCATTGCTGGAGAAATCACAACGATGTTCAACAAGGGACCATGACCAATACTTCACAATCCATCCATCACATTCAAGAACCCTGTCCTCACTTAATTCTCTTGCAAAATTTCAATCTTCCTCTCCATCTTTGCAACCTGTTTATCAGGTTAGTGTTATTGCCATGCCATCATCACTGAAGGGTACATGTGAGGGTCCAACAATTGGTAATTTCCCAAACATCTCCTTAAAGGGATGAGAAAGAGTGGCATTGGTGCAGTTGGGGGCCTGTCATACCCAGTTCACCAACCTTCGACTTGAAGTGACCTGCAATGGCTCATTAAAACAGAAACATGTTAGGACAAAGACACAAAACACATTCCCAATAATGCAGAACCAATTGCAGAGTCGTAGGGTCAATGATGTACTCTTTTTCATTATCAGTCAATGTACATATATTATGTTCAATCTGCACTTTGTCATGCTCTACTACTTGGTTCTCAAACAATGCTGTAGTCTAAACACGATATGAATTAGCCCTTTCCAGCTCAAAATAACACAAAGGGAAACTGGCATTTTTGCCCTGAAATCTGGCAAGAATAATTTTGGATTGATGGAATTGCAGATATTAGATGTCAATGTTGCACAATCCAGTTGCAGTAGGGGTATTTGAGGGTTGCTGAATCCATTTCTACATTAAAAACAACAATTTCATCAATTCAAAATTGCAATTTTGGCAAAGATTGCATGGMTGGATTCCAGTGATGGTAAACCATTAAAAGTAAAAAATGTAGAATATTTAGCCTTTTTCCTCAGACAACTGACTATAATTCAATACTGATTCTGGTACATGASTGTTCATACAATCTGACTGACTGTCTCATAGATTGGCTGTCTCCCTTGACTGGCTAACGGACTCTAATGGATGCCATCATACTTATCCTTTGCCTCCAGACTGTCCAGCTTCCCATGAGCTCCTCAATTTTCTTCCTCTCGCTTCATCTTCCTCTCTRATTAGTCAGATCTGCATCTCTTTCTTTGCCTGCCTCATCTCTGTCAGCTGTGGCTGTTTGACATCCTTCAGCATGTTGTCCCCCTATTATTTATTGCTAATATCTTGTTGCACTTCTAATGCATGCTCGTACTAACATCATCCACTCTTCCCTTCTAACTGTCACATTTTTTTTCTGTCCCTGAACTAGACACTCCATTTTTCTATCATGCCCATACTGCTTCACTTGTCATTCCTCCTGTCATGTCTCTACTCCTGTTGTGTTTTCCAGTGTTGTGCAACATGTACAGAACACATTTCTATTGTTCTTGTGCTTCCATCCATTTGTTGCTTTCCAGTGTGTGTTCACATGCACACAGCAGGAGGTCCAAAATACATGCTTTACAGTATATGTTTAGAATGAAGAAAAATTCATTGATGTCTGAAAATCAATCACTAAAAGATTTCATAGAAATTCCTCTTCTTCCTTTCAATGCTAGTAGTTCCAGACAGATTTTCAGAGGTAGAAGAGCGTTTCAGCCCTATCCCAATGTTTGCAATGTGCATTTATTCTGTTTTGAGATTGATATTGAGGTAAATAGTATACATTCACCTTGTAACTTTATTTTCTGGTTGAAAGCCTAGGTAGGTTGTGAGCACTTTGCTGATGCTATGCTGGAAGTATAGACTCGAGGGAAAGAGCATCGTGCTATGCTAGAAATACGGATGTGTTTAAGATGGTTGAACTTTGGAATCTTGAGTTAATTGAATTAGTTCGGAATCTTGTGTTTTTTTGACTATTGTGTTCATGGAGGCATATCCTAGTGGATAGGGTGTTGAAACTGACATCACCCAAGGATTGCATGACTCTAGATTATGTATTTCATAGAGTTTATGGAAATTATATCCAATGGTGTCAGTGAGCTAGCCTGGGAGAATACTGAATCCGAGTGAGGACCAAATGAAAAATTTTCAAAGAAAGCTAGATTAAGCATGATAAAGCCAATAAATCATTACAATTTACATTCTATTTTTTCAATTAGATTAGAGTGTAGACTTCATTGTGATCCTCACATTTTCTCTTGTGATTTGGATGCAGATATTGCTGACTGCAGGTTTAATGGCATCTGGTAATCATCTTATTAATGTCTTAGACCACTACTTGAGTAGAACAGATGAGTTGTGGTTGAAATTTCTACAGGTTTCACATTTTTTATAGGGGAAGTTTATCTTCATATTCTCATCATTGGGTTGCATAATATGAACTCTGTAAGGACATTCGCTTTTATTTTCATGTCTGACAGTCATTTATGTATTTTAGTTTGATCTTGTTTGTGTAGTGGTTCTTATCTTTTTGGTGGTTCAAATAGCAAAGAGATCTCTAGCTAAGGCCCTCGAAGAGGATGGCAAGTTGGATGGCCTCTCAGTACCAACCGATTCTTCTATTGCAATTGAAGCATGCTTAGATGTTCACCAACCTCTTCTAGTCAAAATAGAGGGCAGTGTTGATAACCATGACGTACAGAAGATTCCTACATAATTTCTATATATTTATAAAGTGAAAGTTGTAACTAATTGGTTATTTCACAAGAGATCTCCATGGGAAGAGTTTGTAAGAAAATTACATATACATTACTATAAGCTTTGTATTTCTCATATTGATGTAATTTGCATACCCATTAAACCATGACGTACAGAAGATTCCTCATAATTTCTATATATTTCTAAAGTGAAAGTTGTAACTAATTGGTTACTTCACAAGTAATCTCCACGGGGAAGAGTTTGTAAGAAAATTTCATATACATTACTATAAGCTTTGTATTTCTCATATTGATGTAATTTGCCTACTCATTAAATGAATATTATTCTTTTATTATTTCCATGTAATAATATTTTTCCATTGTGTAGAAAACATTAAGCTTGACTTATGTCAATAGCTATTTAGACTTCTAAAGTCAACTGAATATTTAGGTATCGTCTTTTCAATTATCCAAGCTTTTGGTGGGAAGCTATGTTGCATGGGAGTACAGGTTTCAGGGTTCGGGAACGGTTAGAAGTTCCCTCAAATGTTAAGGGTTTGATGTTTAATGCTAGACGTTCCCCCAAATTTCCAGGAAGAACAACACAAATATCATTTTTTTTTTAAATTCCCAAAATTATTCAAAATCCACCTAAACAAACTTGACCCGGGAATAACAGGAGACGGCATACATATTACACACATCACAGGTACTAATGGCCATTCATTCTTCCATAAATACCCAAAAAGGTAAAACTAAAAAATGAAAATGTCAAAACTAAAGTTATTAGTTTATTTATAAAAGTGAAGTTACTAGTTTATTTATAAAAGTGAGCAGGTACATAATCCAAAGTGGCAAAATGTCCAAAATGGTGTAGTGCAAAGCGATGAAATGCTCATAGTATATGCCCGATGATCTGAAATTTGAAGTATTATTTTCTAGGTTCCCTAATGTAGGTATCGCCTAAACAATAGGTACAAAGATTGTTAATCATCCCTGCAACCGCCAAGTTTAAGATTGATTTGTCCGATTTTGCATTAAAGATTTGTTTTTAACCTTCTCTTTTATTATGAAAAAAACAAAAGTTTATAAAGAAACTGATAATGAGGGGCAGAACAACAAGTTACATGATACATTAAGAAATGAGGGGGTGTTTTTGTTTTTATGGGT
>JASDQU011403312.1:37513-48331 GCA_032191745.1 Picea mariana
TTATTAATAAAACATTAAATACATAGCTTCCATTATCTTGTGATATGATCTCTTTGATTTGGCCAACTATTATTATCACACTTCAATTGATTCTCATTTTCTTCAATATTTCATCCAAGATTATGTGGCTCTATGGATCTTGTTCATTCTTTGCCCCTACCTCTTCTTTTAGGTTTTGAAATTTTTGGCTTTCAGACTTGAACATAAGGGTAAGCTCTTGAATTCATCTAAATCCAAGTCCATTCATATTGAAACTTGTATGATATTAGAAGAAACAATGCCTTATAATTTGAAGTCAAGTGGTGCCTTTTACTTACTGGTCAACATGGTTTACTTTTCTTCCTCTATAGCATCTATAATGTTTAATTGAGAAAACTATAGCATCTATAATGTTTAATTGAGAAAACAAACCAAATTTTCAATAAGATTTGAGAAAGAATGCCATATAATTTAGCCATCAAAATTTCTGACAAACTAGAATCTCTCTTCAATATTTCCCATCTGCCAAATATTTATTCCAATTATTACAAACACTACAAGGCATAAACTATATATCTTTGTAGTTGAATAATAATAAGTAATTTTTTCTAAATAAACCAACAATTTGAATGAAAATAATTAGACCAAAACTTATTAGTAATAATAATATTCAACTATTTTTTGGGACAAATTAGTTAGACCAAAACTTACTAGTGACTTCTCTATACCAAAATTTATCTAAATCATATAACTCATTTGGGAGATAACAATGGAGTAAAGATTTAATATTTCTTTCACGTCTTCTCAAGTACAAGTCTAAATGGCCTACTTAAAGGACGCCCTTTTATTTCTTTTGAACTCGAATCAAAATTAAGTTGAGATTCATCCAAGTTTTATTGGAATAGTTCCCTGACAATTTTCAATGTCCAAATTTTGAATTTTGTTTTTGTTCTAGGACAAAGATGGACATCCTATTACTTTAGACAAGGTTATCATTCAAGAGCATATTCCACTATATATTCCTTTTAAAATGAAATATTTATTTTGAGAATATAATAAAGCATGCAATTTATTTTAGAAAATTTTAATGCTCTTTAAAAGTATTTAAAAATTTCCAAATCTTCAATTTAAATTCTAAATTTGCTAAATACAAATCAAACAAACTAAATTTCTTATAAAATATTTTGGTGTAAAGTAATGTTTGTTAGAGTTTGGGTCCTTAGGCAATCACAAAGTCCTATACCACCTATTTATGAGTTGTAAACCTTATCTATTGATGAGGTGTTGTCATGATCCATTGATGGGTTGTCAATAAGATCTAGATCTAGAAGTGGTCCAATCCATGTACTATAAATTCATATCATGAGATCAATACAATGTGAAAGAGAATGACATAAAACCTTTTCAACTAGTTATTGTCTTGCCTTGCTTATGCTCTATTTGTTAATATGGTATTATATCTTTTATGGTCTTAAGGGAATGATAACACCTTGGTAGTGATTCATGGAACTTGAAGTATAATGATACAAAAAGATCTCTCATTGGTTCATGATGAGAAAATCTGTACCAAGTCAGAGAAGTCCACAACCAGAGGAAATTTTAAGGCACATTGGGGTTGTTATTTGGAGAGTCCAATTGATGATGAAGAAATGGCGAAGCGTTGAAATGCTGACCTGCATTTTGGTTTTGGCTTCAAAGGGAGATTTTTTTTAAGATTTTAGGGTTTGGTACACTTACACCCCATTTCCGTATGTTCCAACGTCCTCTTCTCCATTTTTTTTCAAAAAACGTGATCGAACTTGAAAATGACCAGAATTTACGAGATTTGGAGGACAAAACCGTTCTGCAATCGGATCAGAGGGTGCGGTCCCCTTCGAAACATGCACCTCAGTATTGTTGAAGTGGTTACGCTTTAAGCTATAATTGAGAGCCATGTCATTTCATTTTCAGATCTGTTCCATGACATGTTGGCTATGGGTTCCGGAGAACAGTGACAAGCAGGTCCACTCCATCATTACCCAACAAAGCGATTCGATGTTCCTGGGATTTGCGCAGTCTTAGCACTTGTCCCACAGTGATTGAAGTCTTGGTGAGATTGTGAAGAGTCGACAAGAAGTAAAAAGGCCGCTCTATTCATAGCGATATGTTCAACAATATTCACACTGAAATCACCCATAGAAACGTCAAATGTCTTATTCATCATTTCAGGCTGAACTAGAAAGAAGAATTCGTGAGGCTGAACTATGATGGACGTCATGGAAGCTGTGGATTAAACATGGTTAATATGTTTGAGCTTTTGTATGGGAATATGGTTTATTGAGACATTATGTTTAAACACTAATAGCCTTTGTATTTTATTTTTCATCGCATGGGAAACACAATCATCGAAGGTTTTAATAAACTCGAAGAGATAGACATGCTCCAAGAATTGATAAAGTTTGTAAAACGTGTAAGGATTGTTATCATTTTGGTAAAGACTTCATTCACCAAACTGTATTTAATTTGTAATTTTTTTTCTTAAAAGGGTGAAGGTTGAATTCTTGTAATCTGCGGTTTTTTTTTATTATTTTCCTCAAAATTTGAAATGGAGTTATAAGGAGAAGATGAGTTGAAGGCTTGCAATTGATAAAAAAGGTTGTTGGTGCTTGGAAAAAAGTTTAGTTCCTAATACAAATATTCATTTTGTGGTGGTGGATGTTTTTAGACTTGTCTCGAAATTTGAATAAGGGGGTTTAAGGAATATTGTGCGCTTGTGTATGATTGTATGCTTGATGGTGTCGTGTGTCTATTTTTTTGACACTCATATTTCATTTGGAAAAAAATACACAACACACATGGAGTAACAGGGTGTTAAAATAAATTTGATCATTCACACTATGTAATCTCATGTAACAAGATGACAAAAGTTGCTTGGAACATTGTCAAAATATCAAAGACAATAGTCTTTTGAAGACTTCGATTAATCACTGAATTGTAAAAATTGAAGGATAAATCATTGAAATTGGGTGATGAATTGTACAAAGGGTAAAGTTGCAAAACCCTTTCAAAATTGAGAGTGAAAATTATCACCATGACTTGCCTGAAATTTGAATAAGGAGGTCAAGAGAGTCATCAAAATTAAGTCATTGTAATCACACTTTAGGGGTCATAATCAGTAGTACCTGACACCCTAAGGTGACATCAAATCAAGTGAGCATTATATAAAAGAAACAAGTGCAAGCGAGCAAGAGCAAGCCAGTGAGTGCAAACGAGTGTGAACATAAGAGAAAATGGATAAAGAAGGAAAGCGTTTACAAAATGTCTCTCAAGAAATCAAGGAATTACAAGCATACAACCATGAATTGTAGAATCAAATTAAAACACTTGTGGAAATTAATTCATAAGAAAAACATAATTGATCACATGGTTGATACAATACAGTCAAAAAATGATCTTATCCAAAATTTTGATGCAAGTTGTGACACAAAAGATCTAATAGAAAATTTTCATGCAACATTTGATACAAAGGAGCTTATCCAAAAGTTTGATGTAACATGTGATACAAATGCGATCATACAAAAGGTGGATGCGACTTGTGACACATAAGTTATAATACAAATGCTTGATGCTAATTGTGATACAGAAGACTTGATAGATGATACAAAAGATATGGAATCTTCCATTCAATTGATGGAAGAAATATTTATCAAAGATAAATCCCAAGAAGAAGCACATAATAACAACAACATTGGTATGAAAAGTAAATTCCAAGATACAAAAGAACAAAGTCAAGATTCACAAAATGATGTTTCAAAGATGGTTGTTATACCTTGGGAAGAATTGTTGTTCAAAACAAAGATCGACATGGCTTAGGATATGTCAAGGAAATAACTTTCATATCCCATATTACTCCAAACCAGTTCAGTTTGTGAGTGCATAATTTATTGAAGAAATGAAGATTTTTGGTAATAAGCGCCAACATTTTCAAAGAATTGGACATATAAAGATATAATGTTATGATCTCCATCCTTGTGTTCATTGTGAAAAAACAAATCACCTCTCTGAAAAGTGTTGAAAGAAGAAGAATATTAAGAAAACAATTTATTATGGATGGATAAATTCATGGAGATGGAATCGACAAGTAAAGAAGTTGCATAAGTCTTATCATCTACTCAAGATAGAGGTAAAGCCACAACTGCATGGAAAAATGACAAAGAAAAAATCTTTCAAAAAACTATTCTAGATGATTTTGGGCGTGATCTAGGTCAAATTCTATATGTTTCTCTGAAATTAAAACATGAATCAAAGGTGGTACTCTCCATACCTCAAGGAGGGGAGCACACTGATGAAAATGATACTCTCTTACACCTTAAGGGGAGGAGTGAATATGGTTAGTGGTAAACCAAAATCACCACATCATTTAAATCAAATGGTTAGTGGTCATCCAAAACCACCACATTGTTCAAGTATCAATGGAAGATGGTTAGTGGTCCACCAACAAAACCACCACATAAAGAATTCAAAGCTCAAGATTTGATCCCTTCAAAGAAACTTCAACAAACTTCTCACCTCGCACCTAACATGGGGGGATATCATATATCAATGATGATAGCCATGCTTCAAGATTCAAAGTCCTATCAATCATAAAAATAAATCAACATTTGGAAATTCCATCATAGAAAATGGTCTCCTCAAATCAAATCAATTATTGGGATGCTAATCAATAGAATGTGAATGTTCAAACATGGTAGTTGTTCACTTCCATATGAACTATTCACCATCTAGATATTGACAAATTTTTTCAGGCATATCTTCATCAAAGCTTAGTTTAGAAGTTTTAGATTGAAGACTAAAAATGATACCAGTTATTGTTTCCTTATTGGTACAATTATTCAGACTTGTGATTGAGGGGGGGAATGTTAGACTATGAGTCCCTAGGCAATCACAAAGTCTGGGACCACCTATTTATGAGTTGTAAACCTAATCTATTGATGAGGTGTCCTCATGATCCATTGATGAGTTGTCAACGAGATCTAGATCTATGAGTGGTCCAATCCATGTACTGTAAATTCATATTGTGAGATCAATACAATGTGGAAGAGAATGACATAAATCATTTTCCACCAGTTCTTGCCTTGCCTTTCTTGTGTTCTGTTTGTTAACAATGTTTCTTATCAAAATTTCCCATGGTTGTTCTCTATGAAATAAGTTCAAGATTCATTTAATAGTGATGCAAAGTTATAAAAATCCATTTTTGTTTTCCCTTGATCATAAAAAAAAGTTGCTACAATATTCTCTAGTTAACTAACTTGATAAGTTTAGGATATTGAATAAGTGGAATAAGAGATATGAAAAGAAAAAAGGACCTTTTGACAAACTTAGAATCTTCCTATTGACCAAATATAGGTAACACTTGTAGCATTTATTAATTTTGGAGTGGATTTTGGAAATTAATCAGTCACACATCTTTTTAAGTGAGGCCACTGACCTAAAAGGAATGATCTAGTATCTAACTATAGTAAATGGATCTTTCCATTTCCTTCCCATTTATATTGATTAGTGTAGGGGAATACTTACCTAGGAAATTGAATAAAGACTAATTTGTGATTGGTTGTCTTTGACCTATAAGCTAAACAATAAACATTTAACTTGCTCATCAAATTCTCAAGATCCTTTTTAAGATGGAAAACAAAGTTGCATTACTTGCAAATTACAATGAAATTAAGTTTTCACTATTAGCATTTATTAATTTTGGAGTGGATTTTGGCAATTAATTAGTCACACATCTTTTTAAGTGAGGCCATTGACTTAAAAGGAATGATCTAGTATCTAACTACAGTAAATGGATCTTTCCATTTACTTCCCATTTATATTGATTAGTGTAAAGACTAAAGACTAATTGAATAAAGACTAATTTGTGATTGGTTGTCTTTGACCTATAAGCTAAAAAATAAACATTTAACTTGCTCATCAAATTCTCAAGATCTTTTTGTAAGATGGAAAACAAAGTTGCATTACTTGCAAATTACAGTGAAATTAAGTTTTCACTATTAGGAAGGGGGAAATATTTCACATGAAGACATAATTAAATATTATTAGGAATATTGTTTAACATTATCTATTATAACAAAAATAGAATTTAAAGAGAAGCCTTAACAAATTTACATTTCAAAGGGAAAAGGGTTTGTCATAAATTACTTATTTATAAAACAACATAAGCGTATTTTAAAATGCCTAAAGGGGTTGGATCCAATGGTGAGGAGAGAGGAGTTTTTCACCATTGGGAAAGGTCCTTAGGAGCCATGGGGTCATCTTGCGGTAGTGGTCGAGCGTGTGGCTGCACCCAAAGGGATTATATTAAATGATCTCATGATCTATGCACACACAAGTGGATAAAATCACACCCCCATGTTTCTCATTTCTTTTTAGTCCATCAAGTTGTGGTCTAGCGGAAACTTGGAATGGTTGTTGGGACAATGACCCAAGTTCAAATTTTGATGGGCATTGTAAAGTACCAGATGTATTATGCAGAGTATAAACAAACTTGTTATGGAAAGTATTAGCAGAAAGAGAAAAACATAGAGCACAACAACACAATCGAAAAAAAAAATGATACCTTTATTATATAGAAATCCATGCTCAATTGCTTCTTCAAGGGGGAAACCTCCAGCAGAGCAGAGCTCAAATACAAAATAATTCTTATGACAAAACTCTTCTATGCTTTCTACTCCTACTTATACCATTTCAATTGTAACGTCCCCAACTCTGCTCAAAGGCCATGCCACATCAAAATTTGAGCTTTGATACCATGTTATGATGTATCCAGCCTCCAAGTTGAGCCCCATTACCACATTGCAAAGTCTCCACCACTGCAAATTCGTTATATAAAACTCTCATATCAATTATTTCTTCTATGGAAGCAACTTAATCAAACCAACAACACACACAACTGGCATTGTGCTACGTGCAACTACGTTTTCCTAGTGCGTGCAATCACTCTCGTGCTGCTTGCAATAATTGTGTATTAGTAAACATGTGTGCTCAACTGTCATTGTGTCAGCCGCATTGACCATCCCTCTACATGCACATTATTTCTAGATTTGTGCTTAGTTAACAAGATAACGACTATAACAAAAGAAAGAAATCATAATACAACTACGCGTGTAACCATTCATATGCCACATCCATTATCTGTCCCATTCACGCATATATACTAATACCACTTTGTGCGCGCGATGATTCAAGCCTTTTCTTAGAATTCCATAACCGTTACTACTAAATTATCTAACAAGAAACACTTAATAACGACCACGCTCTACATATGAAACAATTATGTAGAATTAACAATATATGCACAACCCAACATAACTATGTATCAATTACATAAACAAAAATAGCATAAGTAATCACAAGTTGAACAATATATAAACACATATAAACTTGTCATAGTCCATGCCCTGCATATGCAACAAACATGCAGTTCTACATCATATATAATCCACGAACAAATACATATATACAACCATAACACATGATATATTTAACATGTTTATGCACATTCCTTAGAGAGTAATACACATAAGAAGACATTTATCTTTTGGTGTAATCCATCAACTACACACAGACCTCAGATGTTCCACCCAACCATAGACATTGTCGCTTAGAAACTCTTAGCAGCAAGTCACCCCCGATCTGGGGCTAAAAATCCACCTAGGAAAAGGATTCATAAGCCAAGATGAGGTCTATCCATAGTCAAAACACTCAGACAAAGGTGCCAACCCAAAAAAATAGACTACAATCCCTCATTCCCCACATGTTTTTCCCACCCCAGGAAGTGTGCCCCTTCTCTACTCAACAATCTTTCGGCTGCCCTACTTCCCTTCCAGGGCTTCAACAATAGGCCAAACAAGAAGTCTCATGGCCCTGTAGCTGTAATTGGGAACCTTGGGGAATAAAATTCCCAATAGTTCTCTCGTGTAGAGAGAATGCTCATAGGCCTGGCAACTTGCTTCTTCGATAAACACGGTCCTGACAACCCACTTCTTCAATAGCACACGGGCATGACAACCTGCTTCTTCAATAACACACGGGCCTAAAAACCCACCTCTTCAATCGCACACAAACCTTCCCAAACACAGGGTTATGTGATGGCATCCAGTTACAACAAGATATAGATGCTTAGCAGAGGAAAGTTGGTCTCCCTCTTGAAGGAATGAGTGAATCCCCTTGAAATACAGTAAGGCCCAAAAATATATTTGCATGATTGTAATTAGACACTTGTCACCTTAAGAGATAACTTAGCTCCACTTTGTGACCCGTTCCCATTCCTTAGAAACTTAGGATAAATACATATCCCATAAATATACTATTGGAAATATTATTAAAATATTCCCTTTAATCTTCACACCCCTTTCCCATTCTAGTGGAGTTTAGCCCCCCATATCTTTTTGTCTGATTGGTATACACACAGTGATATGTTTTATTAATATCTAACTGCAATTACATTTTATAAAAATAGGCACACTATACTTTGTCGCAATCCAGGCTCTCCAGTCTAATAACCACGTAGACACTCTGGCCTCAATATACATATATACAAAGGCTCTTCGGCCCAAAAGTATCTTGGCTACAAACATGGTCATGTGCACACTTTGAAGAGGTCCTTGTGCACTTATCCAGGTGCACATAAAGTTATGAAACGAGCGCACACTCTTTCCTTGGTTAGCATGCACGAGAATCCTCTCCCACTTACTCATGTGTGTGCACAGTTATGAAATGGTGCACACTCTTCCCTTGGTTCATGTGCACTTAATTGTATCTAAATATTAGGTGCCAATGGCTCATCAACATATATGTACAATTATATTTACATTACAATTGGGGTTCATCCTAGGGGTATTGCATTCCCCTCCCCCTTATTTATGCATTGTCCTTAGTGCATTATGTACAATCAAAATTTTAAAAGTCTTTAAAAATATATGGGTACTTTGTGCACATAGCATCCTCGTGCTCCAAAGTTGCATCCTCAGGACCGTAGCAGGTCCACTAGACCTTTACCAACCCTATTTCTCGATTATGAAGTAGCTTGACTTTATTGTCCAATATGCACATCGGCTAAAATCATAATTTGCCTTCTTGCTCCACCTGAATAATATTCCAATCAATTACATGATTAACATTAGGCACATAGTTTTTAAGTAAAGATACATGAAACACATTATGAGTGCATATGGATGCAAGTGGGGCAAGCATGAATGCGACAGGACCAATCCTCTCCAAGATTTCAAATGGCCCACAATAACATGATGCCAACTTTGAACAATTTCCCAACTTAAGTGAACTCTTCCTAGCTTTCACTATCAAAAACACGTGGTCACCTACTTTAAATTCTTAGTGAGTTCTGCATTTATCTAGTACATAGCTTTTCTTCTTTCCTTGGGTAGCCTTTAAGTTCTGTTTTATTTTCACCATTTTCTCTTCCATTTCCCTTAGCAAATCTATCCCAACCACTACTCTGTCTGTTGGGTTGTCCCAACTCACTTTTGTGTTGCACTTTCTACCATAAAATGCCTCAAATGGGATCATCTTTAGAGATGCTTGATACCCATTGTTATGTTGAAATATTATAACTTTGAAGAATATTCTAATTATATTTGAGTTATTATTTTATAGATCAAATCCCCTTTTGCAGATTGATCATGTCGGGTCTTGTATAAGATCAAATCCCCTTTTGTGGATTGGTCAAACCATATTTGTATGGTGGTATTTTTAAAGTCAACCCCCAGTGTTTGTAAAGTGATTTTAATCTCTTCCAGAAGAAGTCGGCCCCACTAAGTGAAGAGACATAACCCTAGCACCTCCTCAACTAGTATTTATATGTGAGGATGGTGCCTCACTTACACACTCACACACTCACTCATCTAGTGCACATATCTTGAACACAGTTGTAGTTGCAGGAGGAAGGAGAAGAGAGGTGCATGCTTAGTCTTAGTTTATCTTTGGTGTTTTGGTCTTAGTCTTGGGATTGTATTCGCAATCTATTATCGAGGAAGTTTTTTCTTACTTTTCTCCCCAATGAGGGTTTCCCAAGATAAAATGTTGTGTACCTCTTGATTGTGTTTCTTTCAGTGATACTCTTTATGTTGTTGTTTTGGAAATGCATTGAATTCTCATGTAATTTGGAAATAACCTAATAACAACAGTAAAAACTTAACATTGTTTCAGAGCATGACTGAATAGAGCATCTTTCAAGGGTATCTAAAAATGCCACTATTGTCATACACAAAAAATTAGGGTTTTTTACTGAAGAGGAATTTTGGTCCAAAAACTATCTTGGGAAGTGTGCCTTTCCCTAGCACATATTTTGGTAGCCTGAGAAAACTTTTTCAGTGGCCAAATTATTTGGAAAGTCAACCCCTATTTTTGACTAGTACCAGAAAACCAGGAAACCAGAACCAATGCCAGAAGTACCAGTCCAGAATTGTGCAGGTCAAGTTTCAAGGGGAAAAATTGGAATTTTCTGAAACAATCAGCTCCATCAAACTCACCTCATCCCAACAAATCTCTTGGTAAGCTCAGTTTCATTTTTTTGAGCACTTTCATTTTTCTGGTCATTTTCTTAGCTCGAGGTCAAGATGTCTGCAAGCACTAATCTTCTTGATAAGCTAGAAGATGTGGAAAATTTTTGTGCCTGGAAGTACATAATTGGACTCATTCTTGAAGAGAATCACCTTGCAAAATTCATAAAAGAAAATGTACCGGAACCCAAAGAAAATGCAACCAAAGAAAAGTACAAGAAGGATATGATTAAGGCTAAAAGAATAATTGTAGATTCCATTAAAGACCACTTGATCCCTCAAG